>CAVLJG010000001.1:80227940-80348564 GCA_963669975.1 Acanthoscelides obtectus | reverse complement strand
GGCACCGTCATGTGATAGAATACATTTCGATGATCAGTAAGTGGTAAATTATCCAAGTGATTGTTTTTCTAAGTTCCGAAGAATGTTCAAATAACCTTCACCTAAAAATATTATTGGGTATTAATAATAATAAGTTTTATAACTGCATAACGTTTTCTTCAATATCCAAATATTTTTAAATGAAATAAATTAGTACTAATGTTGGCAATGCTGATCTTTTGTGTACCACTGGTATTTGCACATTCTTATCAGTTTCTTTTATAAAAAAAACTGTTAGTTGCTAACTTATCATTTAAATTTTCTTCATAAAACTGTAGAGAGACAACTTGATTATCTCTGAGAGCGCAGGATACATTGAATTGCCAATTTTCTTGAAAGTCTCTTTCTCTTATTACATGAAAAATCTATTTTCTTTTCGTGATGTTACATACAATGAAGTTATGATGCGACTAATTCTATCAAAAACTCTAAAAGCACCGACGTATATAAACTTAATAGTAAAATTGTGAAATCGATGTTAAACGTAATTATTTACCCGCTTACTAAGCTAATCAATATGTGTTTAGAATCAAATATTTTCCCCGCAGCTTTAAAAATATCTAGGATAATTCCTATATATAAAGACGGGTCTGTTGACGAAGTTTTGAACCACCGTCCTATATCATTGGTACCCTACTTCGCGAAAATCTTTGAAATTATACTCAAGGACTAACTGAGCAATTATCTCGAATCCAACAATTTCCTAAATTCTCATCAATATGGCTTTAGAACAGGCTTATCAACGATTACTGCAATAAACAGTTTTATTGACATTGCACACAATGGATTTGAAAATAAGCAATATATAGAGGCAAATTTCTTCGATCTGAGCAAGGCCTTCGATTGTGTACAGCATGATGTACTTCCTTCAAAGCTACCGTATTACTCAATCGATCCTTCTGCTGTAGTCCTCCTAAAATCCTATTTAGAGCAAAGGCAACAGCTCGTCGAATACAATGGCTGCACATCGTCAGTCAGCACAGCTTTACATGGCGTGCCACAAGGATCTGTCCTTGGCCCTTTGTTATTCTTACTGTATATAAATGACCTACCAAATTGTCTTCTTAATACTAGGAACAGTAAGCTCATTCTTTATGCTGATGACACCACTCTGATCTCAGCCCACGATTCATTTACAAACATCAACAGCGAAACGACGGCCAGTATATCTAGCATTCAGAATTGGTTTATAGCTAACAAATTAACATTAAATTCAAACAAATCTCAATCCTTGACAATCACACTTCGAAATAACAATCAGAATGGTGACCACGCAAAGGTTGTGAAGTTTCTTGGTGTCTATATCGACTCCTCCTTGAACTGATATGAACATATCAGTCATGTTACCTAATCTCTAACAAGCATAATTTATTTAATTCGCAATTTAAAACACTCAGTTTCACTAAACGTCCTGTTGACCAGTTACCATGGGTACTTCCATAGCAAAATGACATACGCCCTTCTGGCGTGGGGCCACTCTCCCCACATGTACAGAGTATTTGCCCTACAGAGAAGATGTATCCGATATATATAGGGTGACCATAATTTTTCATCAAAAAAAAAGTACATTTATAAATTTAAAGGAAATTCAGTACAATACTCTAGAAAATTTATCTGGTTAAAATTTTAAGAATGTTTAATCGAACAATAAGAGAATGTTTTTTTTTTAAATCAAACATAGGTACATAAATTATGTATATATATATTTAAAGCTAATTTTAAAAGCTAATTTTCTTTCGACGTTCCTGCCAGAAAATTTTGATCATCATTCTGGTACCAGTCGTACTTTTTGGAACCATGAATTTCCTTCAGAAGTTGTGGTTTACTCTTTAAGAACTGAAACATTTCATTGCACGAAACTTTGAAGTTTGTGTAGACTTGCATGATGGCTTCCAGAGTAGATATTTTCAGCTGCGATTTGTCGGGACTCCAATAGTTATTGATATATGAGAACAACCTCTCAATGCGACGCACTGGTCCCAGGCAGACAAAAAACGAACTCGCATAGAATTTTGAGATTTTTCAAAGCACTTTCTTTTTGGAAGACTCCGAGCCATCGATCTTCGGTAGAAATATTTCTCGAATTCCAGTCTACGATTTTATGTTCTGTAACGTTGGTTCGTATTAAACTAACTTCATCGAACAGTTCGTCCTGATTCAATATCGGACCTATGTAGTCCTTGAAAGCCTCACACGACGACAAAATTTCAGCCCAAGAAACTTGTTTTTTCAAGTTAACCCATCCAAATAGCTTTAGTTCACTTAAATTTTCACTCCAGTTTTTCAAATATGTTACACAATTCGAATAGAACTGCTTGACATGCATGATGAAGATATCCCGATAGTTTACACTACGGTCAATGTCTCCCATATTCTCAAGTTTCGAAAGTGACTCTCTTACTTTAAGCGGTAAATATAACTCATTTAAACGATTTTGAAGCTTATTTATGAGTTCGAAATACTCCAAAGCGGCTTCTGTTGCGCATATTTTGTCACCTTCTACATCTAAAACCACTTTGTGGAAGAGAGACGCAATGTTATGCACAAACCACATCCATGCTTCACTGATTGGGTTTTGAAAAAACTGTTTTAGAACTGTTGGACAATTATCAATCGATAAAAAATATGCTTTCAAGGGTTCGAACATTCGTACAATTCGTTCAATGGCTGGCATTAGGCTTAAGAATCTAGTTTTTGAAAACGACAACATTTTTTTGTACTCGACATCAACAAAATCACAAAACTGTTTTAGTTTCTCCACTCTGACTGTAAAAATATAGAAATGCTTAAAAATCTTGACCGCAATAACCTCGACGTCTATTGGTAAGACGTCCGTCGCATTTTGTAAACAGTTGTTAAAGATGTGTGCTACACAACCAATTCCAATGACGGGTTTGCCACGAGAAGCATTTAACTTGCTGAATAGATTATTCACTCCTTTTCTCCTCATTCCACCAAAATTTGTATTTGTGTTATCAGCAGACATTCCGATGCATTTTTGAAGTAGATTATGGTGATTCAAAGCACTGACCACGTAATCTTTCAACTGCTCTGATGTTTCTCCAGGTAAGTCACGCAGCTGAAGTAATTTTACTTGGATACCCTTTTCACCATCAAAATACCTTACCATTAAGGGCACAACTTTAATTTCTCGATGATTTGACGAATCGATCGTGATGCTAACAAAATTTGCTTTTCGAAGGTCAATTTCTAATTGGGACTGAGCTTCTTGAGCTAAAACATTTTTTACAATCGCCTCAGTCTTGGTCCGAGCTGCCGCAAATTTTGGTTCAAACATGTTTACAATTAGTTTTGACGTGCAGTCTAAGGATCTGAAGCTTTGCAAATGCTTAATTGTATGGTAAGCAAAAGTACCTTCCTTGGCAGCAATCAACATATCTTCAGAACTTAAACTGTCACTTTTAAGAAAAGTTTCCAATTTTCTGCTCTTCAAGTTTGCATTTGCAGCCAAAATGTGTTTCTTCTTGGACAAATGTTGTTTGATATTACTGCGACCACTGTTAGAAATATCAACATCACTTCTGCAAACTTGGCAAAACACAATATGCGGTGAAACATTTGATTTTTGTTTCAAAAATGGATACTCTGCTTGCAACTCAGCGTTAAAATGGCATTTTCTTCGAGGCGGTGACATGATAAAATTGTTTACTTTTCCACACAGCACAAAAAGTATAAGATACAAGAAAAACTGCCGGAATTTAACGTAAAGGTAAATAGACTAATCGACAGCAAGCCCAGAAGTAACTAATAAACATACGACGAGATACTAGCTGCGAAATGAAATAGACAGAGATGGGAGATGGACGTATCGGCTAAACTAGACGACGACCTGCGATCGGTTGCTGCTAGGGATGGGCGATTCTTCCACAAAAGATCGATTCTTGAATCAATTCAAATCATAATAATCATAGTTATATTTCGTTTTCACAAATAGTAGGACTAAATTTTGTGTAATTAAGAAAAAGAGTACATGTAGGTGTACTTCATAAATCGTAAAGTACAATAGGACAGCGTTTGAAAAGAAAGTACTGTCCTACTAAAAAAAGTACATATGGTCACCCTAGATATATAGCAAATCTAAGATATAGAGATCCCTGCAGATTTGAGTTTATCAAACTAAAGATCATGACTTTGCCTGGCACATATATATTGAGCTGCCTCTTGCATGTCAAGTCAAATCCTGACCTTTATACAAGCCACCATGAAACTCATTCATATAATACCCGACACCGAGACAACTTGTACCCAAAACAACATAGACTTGCTAAAACAAGGAATGGAGTTAACGTCCATGGCATAAAATTTTATAATATTTTACCTAAGGAACTGAGATCACTAGCATACAATGAATTCAGTAATGCTGTGAAAAAATTGCTCTTGTCGGCTGCTTTTTTCACCATTGACGAGTTCCTCAACCACAACTTCTCCAAGGATATTCAATAGTTATGTTTCTAGCTACATTTCCTTTTTTTGCTACTTATTCGAACCATGTATAAAATATCTATTTCAGTTCTATCTCTTATGCTATTTATTTATTGATTTTAACGTAGTTTGTAATAATTTTATCTTTTATAGTTTTGTTAACATCGTCTTAATCATATTTAAGTGTGTGTAATCTGTACTGTTTGTTATTATATGTATTGTTTATCATTTATTTTCTTCTTGCTTCTATTATATTGACTTGTGTAAGCACGTTCTGTGCAATAGCACCAATAACCCTTTATTATTATCATTATTAAATAAACTGTCAAATGCAGGACATTGTATTAAAGTGACGTTTTTGTAGAGCGCAATTGCTTGTTCTCCGCGTCCCGCTGTCACAGCCAACTAATAAAGAAACTGAATCTGCACATAGGAGTTTTCCAATAGAATAATCCTGTATAAAGTTACGCTACTGTTTAATGCTTGATGCGTTTCGCAAAATAGCTGAGATATTCCAGCATAATGTTAATAATGTGTTGAAGCTCCTCTGTTCGCTACGCATTCGTTAAGTCGTCGCTGTATTGATTGGATTAGGTGATTGGTGTCTTCTTGGTGTATTTTATCTCAGCCCGTCTGAATTTGGTTCGATAGAGTCTCCAATGTTTGTGGAGGTAAATTTTGTAACATTCCTCCCATCATGTTTCATTCATGTTCGATCGGCGAAAGGTCTGGAGAACGAGGAGGCCAGTGGAGCAAATTTCCCCCAGTCGCATCTAAAAAGTCTAAACTAGCACGTGCAATATGAGGTCATGCATTGTCCTGCTGAAAAAGTGGATCTTGCAATGTTTCCAAAAAGGGAAGCAGATGTGGTCGAAGAAATTCAAAGATATAGCGCTGGGCAGTAATGCTCAGTCAAATGAACACTAATAGTGACCTGCTGCCGTTCGATGCAATATTGGACATTCCGTTACGTCTTTCACCACGACTCCTCCTGCACGACCATCATGTGTGCTCAAACAGAATCTGGTCTCATCGCTGAACCCGACTGAGTTCCATTCCATATTCCATTCCAATATCTCCCTACTCCATACCAATCGTTGCCGACTCAGATTTCAGCTCTCAGACTGGGAAAGTTGACTGAGATTAGCGCGTCTGCGGACTCTGGGTATGATAATGTAATGAAACAACAATGAAACAAATGGAATCAACACTGAAAAATAACTGAATATTGAGTAAATATGTACATATTGTTCGGATCCTGATATCATAAAAAATCCTTTACCAAAAAAATACGGCTTGGAATGCCTTCAATATTTCATCAGCGTATACTGTCATGATAGCAAATAGTTTTTTATCAAAATTCAATATATAATTCTTGGTGTTGCATTTTATATGTCAATTAGTATATTTTGCCAGTGTATTTAGATCGTTTTCCTTGATATTTCCACTCCAAGCTTCATATGTTTGTTTATACCCTGCAAAGCGGGTGGACACAATATAAAACCTAGACAGCTCCGAATGATGCAAATTTCGGAATAAGTTAACAAACAGTGTTTCTTAACCGGACGGAGACAGCTTCACACAGTATTCACAAACAAAACATGTGACAAGGTAGTACCTACTTGAAATTCCTTGTCAAATGAATATTTTTATTCAATTCATTTTTTACGTTTTCGCTGCTGTTATCCGCACATTGGCTTTTTTTAGATCTAGCTGTTCTTGAAAAAGGAAGCTCCAACGATGAGCGCACTCTTTGTACAAATATCTCCGTGCAAACATGGTAGATCTTCGAATTTACGAGGGTTGTCTCAAAAATATGTTGTCCAACGCTGTATCTTTGCCGCGCGTGATGCTGAGAGAAATCTGGCAACACCGTCGTGTTTGACAGCTCTTCCATGATCGATCCCAACAAAAGGCGCCTATTTGCGATGCTCAGTACCGGCGCGACAGCCATACGCAATGGAGCCTTTGATCACCGTGAACACCAGGTGCGTAATTCGTGCGGTCATCCGACTTTTCACGCAAAAACGTTACCACCCATAGAAATGCATCGCCACTTGAGTTAAGTATATGGTACACGTGTATAAGCATTCAACATTCCTCAAATGGTGAAGAGAGTGCTCTGATGGCCGCACTGACATCCACGATGAACGACGAAGCAAGAGGCCGTCGATCTCCGAGGAAGTTCTGGCGAAGATTTAGCAAATCTTGAAGATAAGAAAGTCCCGGCCCGCGTAAGATTACACCACAACAATGAGCATCCTCATGCCTCACGACAAACGAAGCAATTTGGCTGGGGAGTCATTGTCCATCCCCCTTCAGGCAAGGCAGAGCATTTCCAAAGTTGACGGCGGTCAACGGTTCGAGACGGAAGTTTCTAAACAGGCTGGCGACAGACTTCCTAGAGATGGGAGAGCAAAAGTGGATTTCAAAGATGCGTAAAAATGGAGAAAAACAGCTTAAAGATCAACGTTTCCAATGGTGAATTCGTTTATTCAAATAAAAGATTCCTGGCGCCTGAAAAAAGTGTGGGATCCCTATTTTTGGAGAAAACTCTCGTATATACGCTCTTACGAAAAACATTATCTTTGGGATAATATATACATTATTTATGAAGCTAAGAAGGGTCAACTCAATTTATAAAAATGCTCATGTTTTCGGTTTTCTGTGGAGTTGAAATTGAGAACATTCTCAATGACGTTGATTGATGGGGTAAAAACGGCGTGCTTCTCGTGTTTTCAAACATGTTTCATGAGCTCGCCAATAATGGTACCTGTGGAAACTTTTTCGAAGTGGTTAGTTTGTGGAGAAAGCAAACACTCAACCTGTTTTAGCTACGTATTCACTTATAAGCTTTTGAATGCCACTCTACGTCCTTTTTCGAAGAACGATGTCAAGTATCACCGACCAACTGCGTGGCAATATACACAACAAGCTATTCAAAGTAAATAGGTCAATAATGTATTTTTCTGATATAGGCGGTGTCCAGAAACGTTATTCACAGAAACCTCAGGCTGAGAAATGTTTGTTATCGGGAACGTATGCTGACCATTAGGGCTCGCGCAGTTCGAAAGTGTTCCGAGGTTCGCGTTCTGTGTTCCACGTACTATGTAACTAATAGATCTCTATAGAGTCGCGCAGACATAGCGGCAGTCGGACCGCGCCGGTCAGTGTGGACGCTCTCGTTCTTGCGTTCTATTGTCATAAATACAAAGAACTTGTGGAACGCCTCGTTCGCAAGATGACTTCCATAGAAAAAGTAATTGATTTAATAAGGGAAAAACGTTTTTTATATGATCTTAGTAACGCAGACTATAAAATTAGTTTTTAAAAAAATGCAGCATGGCTTGAACTAACCACGGAAATGGAAAAATACTGCCAATCTTTTTTTTGTAAATATAGCCCTTCTTCAGTTGGTATTTTGTTTCTATATTTCCTTTTTTATATAACCATGTAATCCATTAAAAAACTATTTAATGGCATTCGGAAGTAAATAAGAAATCATTCTTCATCTTCAAGCAATGCAGAAGAAATACATGTTTCACCTACAAGTAATCTTCGTAAAATGGAACGCAGTGTTCGGGACTGCCTTCTGTCTGTGTTAGAACTCCACATATTGACGGGACAAACGCGGCTTGAACGCTGAACGCTTGACTGACTGCGCGTGCGCTTACAGGATGGTTTGCCGCTGCGTGGTAACAGAGGCGTACGCATGGAGTATTTATTTTCTCACATTTTGAAGGACCTTAAAAAATAACATTCTCTAAATATTTTTTGAACTGGGAACGCTTCTATAGCCGCCCTTAGGCAAGACTTCACTGTTTTAGAAAAATATGTGGAGTAGCTAAAAGCATGTTTAATAAGCATCTGACATCACTTTGTGATGTTAGACAGTGAGTTTCAACATATGACATTATTCAAAACCATCGACATGGTATTTGATCAGTAGGTGTCAGTTGAAATTCACTTTATTTCCTTATATCTAAATTTGAAACTTACGAGACAACTTTTAGGTAGATTCAAATCTATCTAGTTACTGACATGTATAAATAATATAAAAATTAAATAATTGCACATATCAATCAAAATATTTATTTTTTCAATTCACTGAAATAACTCAAAAGCATAAATGTCACTTTTTGTTCCTAACCTCCTCATATGGGAGTAAAGGCCTACTGGTAAATATCTAGGAGCAATAATGAAAATTGCAATACTGTGCAAGAACCTTTTCCAGTTTCTAAGGCCCGTATCGTCAGTCGTCCCTACAATTGTAGGGCGCGTTTATGGCCTCCTTGATTGTCATACTCTTTTCTCTCCTTCAAAAATTTCTAGATTACAGTTGTCCCGTGTCAGCGTCAGCGCTCTCTTATTGTGAAGATATGTTTTCTTTTTAAATTGTAGGAAATTTCAGGCTGATAAAACATGATATAACTCAAAAGCAAGCACAATTTGATGCAAATAGATGTTTGTGAGATAAATTCAAAATATAGCGCTGACAGGGAGAAGTAGAAAACTATGACAATCAAGGAGGCCATAAAGGCGCCCTACAATTGTAGGGACGACTGACGATATGGGCCTAAGCTAAGTATCATGAGACGCAAAGTGCGTGTGGCTTTAGCTAGCTAGCTAGCTAGATACCTAGGCAATTATTGGCAATATTGAAGTTTCAGAGAATGCGGCGTGAAAGGGCCCACTTTAGTGTAGGAATCCAACTTAGTGCACTTTCCTGTATTAAACCGTGTTTTAAAATCCATGTAATTATTTTTTCGACAGACTCACTGCATCACCCAAAATCCGCTTGGACATCCCCAGCGTAATTCATGCTGATGAGTGCTGGAATCTGGTATAATGGGCAATTTGAAGGATTACAATTCTCCCATATATATTCGGTGCACCAAATAGCTGAAAATTAACGTATATGAGCGTTATAGAATGAGGCCAATCAAAAGAAATAAATTAATTCGTGCGCATACGTCTGACTAATTTTGTATTTCCGTATTAGCGGTGCGCCTGATGGTGACTAGATGACAAGCGGTATGGATGTGTTCGGATAGTTGCACGTACAACGGAATACATTTTAACTAGAAGGACTGGACATGTTAATTATGGGCCTCCAAATTTTGTATAGTCTGTTGCTACTAGTATTACACTACTCAAACGTCATGGGTAGTGCAACTAGTTGCATTATATATGATTGATTAGAGTCTTTTTCGCGAGTATCCACTACGTGAAACGCGATACCAAAGAACAGCTGATTATCTAGCAACATTTCAAAAAACCCATATCGGCTAGCCCCAAAATTCTGACGGATCTGTCAACGCTAGATCTGTAGATAGAATATTTTGTTGTGGTCGTGTCTAGTATAAGCAGTTCTGAATACACCCGATTCATTATTTTCAATACTACAGTCTTCAGTACAAAGTTGTCACTTGTTGATTAGGTGTTCACCTCAATAGACGTCAAAAGGTAATGGATACTCGAGAATAAGACCATATAAGTATTTTACGTGAAGACAGTTAACCTAGTGCTGCAATCTGAGGTTCAACTAATTACCCAAGATCAAATGAGATACTACCCAACTAGCAAAGTAGTGCTATAAGCTTTTGGTAAATGAACCGTTCTGCCATAAAGGCTCTCTACTGTTGTTGCCTAAACTCCAAAATGCTGGCTTAATGTTGTGTGGAATGCAAATTTCCTTTTTGCAACATATTTTCTCTAAAATGAGGTGTTTAAAATATTCTTATAGCATAGTTACACAACACCTTATAGGACAAATTTTTAACTGTTGCATAAACGTTTATACAACTATTTTATACGGCATATTTGCAGGTTAGTCAAAATGGTTGTGTTGTTGCATCTATGGTAACGTTTATAAGACAAACCCGAGCCTTGTTGTTTTGCTGTGCAAATTTACTACTTTGGCCAACAAATTGCTCCCAACGGAAACACTTATACAACTGTTGTTTAGTAACTGTTCAAGGCTGTACATATGCCAAATATGTTGGTATACAACTTCACCATAACCTAACTTTCTGCTGTCATATTTTTGTTAAAATGCCATAACCAATATTTTAAGACAAACAACGCATGCATATTGGTTGAAAAGGTATTATCAACTGTTCAAACTGAAGATATAGATCGGGTACAAATTCTAGGTAAACCATTCGACTCTGTCGGTATTTCATTTCTGACATTTTTTGTCGAATTGTTGTATAACACCTATAGGCAACACCAAGATATTATAATAAACTAAAGACAACATGGACGATGCCATGATTATACACAATCACCTACCATATTGGGCAAATATCTATTCCTCTATTTGATATTAAATAATTATGTTTCAGTTTGAAATTATAGATATAAAGTGATAAACATTAGAGTAATTGTGTCTAAATATAGGATTTATGGAAGACTTAACGCAGATAAGTTCAGTTTTCCATCTTAAAAATCTAGACATAGTTGTGATCATTATCAAAATATAAATCAAATACGAAGCCCGTAGAAATTGCGTAACTACTTTGCACGATAATCACAATAAAATTTGCTGAGTAAGTAATTCAATAGCCCTATATCACAGTGTAGAAGTTTATCATATACCTGTGTATGAAATTCACAATGGCCGATATATAAATAAACAATATGACTGTATTGTGTTAGTTATATATTCTTCACTTCGTCTATACAATACATAAGAAACAGTTTGGTTGCAATAAAGTAGAATCACGTAACAGAATAGTTGTATAGTTGACAAAAACTGAATCTTGCACTGACGTAAACGTCCTATAGCGGCTGCAAGAGACTTACACACTTTTGTTGTATAACTGTTACCTGTAGCCCTTATACAACCTCTTAAATGACTGAAGTGTCCTATTAGGTGTGCTCATTCCGCTTGTATAGCTGTTCTAAGAGGGTTTTGCCAATGTTCTTCCAGTATACAATGCTGTGTAAGGAATACTGTATAATCAATCTGGCAACTCTAATAGGAGTGATAATTGTTAGTTGGGTACGGCATCATCTAAGAGAATTTGAAACAGCTGGGTTTTTTCTCTCCGCAATAATTAGAGTTCTACTTTGAACTAGTTAGTGTTATTCTAACATAGTTTACTACAGCATCATCTAAGAGATACTAACCTTTCAAAACCAGATATCAAAGTCAAGAAGCGACGAGAAACATAGCTGTGACAAGTTCTCATAGATGTTGCTATGATATCTCACTACATCTAGTGACTCCTCGTCCGTTTGGTCGACCCTGTTAATCAATTCATACCCTTTATGACAAATCTGGCCCAACTAATACCTGCTACACGAAAAGTAAATGTAAATTACTTCAAATATTGTAACCACGGTATTGAAGTCGTATATTCGATCAAATCGAGGAAATGAGTAAATAAACCATGTTCACAAAGCCTCTCTGCTCACCATCATGGTAAACTGTTTGAAATATTTTTCAAGCAATTTAAAAATAAGCCAACAGAAAAAACGATCACAACTTTCGCAGCAAGTATCAATCAACCGAATACCGAACGGCATTTCAAAAATAAATAAAGAAGCGCACTTCTAGTAGAGACAATAAGTTACTACACAGTCATACGGATCTCTCTAGCCACGGCATTTAATTTATATATTAACAAAGTTATATGCTTATTGTTTATATAATTTTTACTTCATATGCCACTGGGCAACAACATAATGTAATCACAAAAAAATTAGGAAATTACGTATCATGGTTTTGGGATGTAAATCACGAAAAACCATGTCACGCATTTCCGTGGGTCTATCCGTCTGTCTGTCGGCCTGCCTGACCGCTAATTCTTGGATAGCCTATAACTTGGGAAGTACCGTTTCGATTTCAATGAAATTCTTACACAAGATTACTATGTCGAGAACGAAAAAGCTTTGTAGTTTTTGAAAATCGGTCCAGAGACGGGGAAGCTAAGGCCAAAAGCAAAAAATAAAAATCAGCCAGATATCGTTTTTTTGACGTTTCAGAGGCTTCTAAAAACATTTTTGTAGGTGTTAAAATTCGGTGGTTAGGGGCTCTAGAGGGCGGGTTATCTCATTTTTGGCGGCAGTATATTTACGAGCTATCGGCCCTAGTAATTTTACACACGTATCAGTACATATTTCTCTCATCAAAGTTTACCATGTACACTCGCCCTCAAAACTTTGGGTAATATTTGAAGACGTGACGCGACGGCGGGTCATAATCCGAACTTCGTCCACGTCTATTTGCATTGCCGGCAGGGATGATCGCCGACACAAAAATTGCCGGGCCTATATCTTGATATATAGTATCGTGGCTAGCACTTATGACATGTTTGACTGGTGTTGATCTGTAGGGTTGCTAGATGGGTAACAGTTAGGCTAGGGAAGACACGGGCGTTAGGTATGGACTAATTATAATGATATGCGAATATTTAAGGGTGTGAATCTACATGAAAAATTAATGTTAGTTTGCTTTATAAACTATGGATCAAAAATGTTTCCTTACAAAAACTCGGGGTGTTGAAGTTTTAGGAAGAAAATGGAAATTAATTGATATTTTCAGAACCGCTTCAGATATGTCACTGATATTTAGTACGTAGTGAAAGTTAATAAAGCTGCATATTTTTCAATGTAAAAATAATTTTTAGCTTTAAGAGCGGTGTGCGTACGGGTATTGACTTCGATATTTTTTAAGAAAAAGATAGTACGCCAATGGTGTTTTGCTAAATAAAAATCACGTTTGTATTCCCCGTTCAATTTAGAACAAATTACATTTCCAGAATTGATTCCATTCGATGCGTTATTTATGGGTAAAGAAATAAAAACTGTTCTATTGCCTAACTTGCAAAATTATTATTAATCTAATTGGAAAAACTAAACACATTAGGGATTATGAACAACAACAAGTGACAACATAAACGTAACATTAAAGCCAACGAGATGATTACAAAAATTGCTGAAAATGGTCCCCTTCACTTAGTATGCATGTTTCCGCTCTTCTTCTCATGGAATTGCGCACTCGTTGAAATATCCCTGGAGTGTTTTTTATTCTATCACAAGCTGCAACTATTCTTTCTCTCAATTCCTCTACAGTGTTAATGGATCTTGTGTACACTAGTGTCTTAAGATAGCCCCACAAAAAGAAATCTAAGCTGTTAAGGTCTGGGGACCATGGTGACCATTCTTGGGGCCCACCGCGGCCAATCCGATTTGGATAAATAGTTTGTAAATAATTACGAACCGGTACACTGAAATGCGCTGGTGCACCATCATGCATGTACCACATATTGTTTCTTATTACTAACGAAACATCATCAGACAGCAAAGGCAACTGTTGTTGAACAAAATTGATTTAAGTCTGCCCGTCAAGTCGTCACGGCAAGAAGAATGGACCAATAAGGTGGTTGCCAATAATTCCTGCCCATACGTTAACCAAAAATTGGTGTTGGAAATGAGCACAGCAATGTTTATGCTAAATCTCAAGTAAAGAAATATTACAGAAAGCTCTAGAAGTAACATCTGTAAATCTGTAAAATTCATAAGAGTTGGACAGCTGTGCAAACAGTCGTTGTTCGAAGAAATGACCAATAAAAGACGGTCACCTCAAGGGGATGGTCATTCTAGCGTACTGCTGAATTAAGGAGATGGTCACTTAAGGAAACTAGTTATTATGATACCATAATTTATACTTGAGGCCATTTTTTTCAAGAATAGAGTGATTTTTTACTTCCCACGCCTACTAGCGAGCGATGCGCAAAAAAATTTTAAAATTAGTTGAATAACATAAATATACATGTACATACATCACGAAAAACCCTGTCACTCATTTCCGTCGGTCTATCGATCTCTCTGTCTGACCGGTAATCCTTGACGTATCAACAACTTGATTAGTACTGCTCCGGATTTGGGTGAAATGTTTACAAAATTTTACTACTATGCAAATAACGGAAAAACTTTACAGCTTTCGAAAATCGGTCCAGTGGCAGCGGAGAAGGAGAGCAAAACTAAACAAATAGACATCGCTTAAGCTTTTTCTGGCTTCTCAGAGGATCCTGTCACATTTAGAAAAATTTAGTAGTTAAAATTAGGGGGTTGGAGTTGGAAGAGAAGGGGAACAGCATATCTCATTTTTTTTAGATCAGTATACAGGGTGGTTCACAAGTGGTGACCAAAGAATGAAGCACTATATATAGGACCGCAATTAAAGAGAGTCTTCTATGTAGCATTTTTTCCTCGAGGGCTTCATTAAAAAAATACGGGGGGATGAAGTTTGAAAATAAAAAACGGGTTTTTTAGTATCTTCAAAACCGTCAATAGGAATGGACTAAAATTTGGTATGTGGACTTACCTAAGTATTTGCCACATCGAAAAGTTTTTACTTGAAATTAACGTGCACCAGTGGCGGAGATACAGGGGATTAGTGGCATTATTTAAAAAAAATAGTAGGCTACCGTTTTTTTTCGAAACGTGCAATTTTTCGAATTTCACCTTCAATTTGCTACAATACATAAAAAAACAATAAATTAAATAATCAAAGCTTTATTTCAATAAATGTTCAGAATGGCCACCACTCTGACGGATACAAGTACGGCAAATTTTTAACAAAAAAATACGTATTTCCACAAAACTTGTTGTTGCTTGGATTTGATGAAACGCACTATCCATTCATTCTTATAACTGATCAATAGTATTTACTTGTTCAGACACTAGTTGTTAAAAAGCGCCCTAGAAAAAGAAATCAATGGGGTTCAGATCAGGACACCTAGCAAGCCAATGTACGTATCCGTTTCTGCCAAACCATCGTTGCCTATTTAACCATGCGGTTATATCACGACGAACATGCGGTGGGGCACCGTCGTGCTGATACCACATTCGTACTCTCGTTGCTCTCTAGGAAAGCTAGGTATGAGTTTGCATTTAAACGTTGTGGCATACCTGTATAAGCAGAAAATACCGTACCAGAAATTTCTAGAAAGTTTGTGCTGAAACGAGTGGATACTTACAGAAGGGGCATTTTTTAGCGACCAAATATGTTAATTATGAGAACTAAAGGTTCCGCTCCTCGTAAAAAGCGATTCATGTGACGACAAAACCAAATCACTAAAATCTGTATTTTGATTATTCATTTGCAGTAACCACTCACAAAAATTCCACCGTTGCACGTCGTCGCTGGGTTGCAGACATTTTGCCGATGGTAAGGATGTAAAACTACCCGATTTAAAATTCTTCACGCAAGACATCGGGAACATGGTAACTGACCTGCCTACTACCTAGTTGTACCAGGATCATCCAACGCCAAATTAATCACTTCCAGTTCCTCTTGGACAGTGTGCCGGACACCATGGCCTCTAGCTCCGGATAGTTTGGCAATTCCAGATTGCCGAAGTCTTAGAAATGAATGCGTAAAAACCTTTGTGTAGGTTGGCGTCTGTTGATACTCCGGAGAAGCCGCTAAGACATTTCCATTTTAGAACCCGTACACAAAAATAATATCGGCGTACTTATCATTGCTAAATTCCATTTAACAACACTTAAAAATGGAAAAAAGAAGCTATTGACTTGACTTTTACGAAAAAAGGTAGTAGTAACGATAGCAACCATATAACACATAACTTTGACAAACTATCTCCCAAGAAACGTCAAGTTGGTATCAAGGCCTCCTATTTTACTTTGAAACTAATTGTACCTCGGATCATCATGAATGGTCTAATTTGTTTTATTTTTATTTTTACGAAAACAGTGCACTCTAGGAAAAAACACACCCTGTACTTATGCGAGTCCAACCTCGGTAATACCCTCTTACATTTGCTCTTAAACCTTAGAAAGGTATAGAAATGTTTACGATACGCGTTCCTGTGTGTGCTGTCAGGCTTCACCGACGGCCGTGCCGGTCTCCATAAGTGTTCTCGCATAACTGGAGGTATGCCGCGAAGCCGCGACTGGCGCATCGTGTGATCCGTTATCGGGGAGAGGCTACGTTGTCAGATTACCGGTAGGTACTACAAGCAGGGCAAGGAAGGAATGTCTACAGATTAATTGTATGAGACTGTTTTGCTGACCTGATCCGTTAGTTTCTATGTTGTACATGCTCGGCCCCAACTTATTTCTTAGAGGATCTGACATGTCCTGAAGTTAATTTTTTATGAAAGATGACGACGTGGCGTGGGCAGTCCAGAGGTAACCCAATTGTCGCTACTACTACATTTAGTAAATTACAAATTAAAATATTTTCTGCCTAAACTTAATAGTGATCTATATAACAGTTTGCCACCAATTATAAGAGACACTTTCTTGATATAAATGATGTCAATGATGTGGAACAAACAGAAACCACGTTTGTCTGAAAACCGATCCCTGAGGCGCAACTGCATTAAATTAATCTGGTCCTGCATACCTTATGGAAACCATTTCGACCCACTTTTTATGAGGAGGGGGATACAATTGACATCCTAACACTATCCACGCCAATGCCCAGCATTGTGACATTTTTTGTCGATTATCTCAATCCTTTCCAGAATATTAATGTTTTTATATCCTTGGCGGTGTTAACGTCGATGCTAATGTGACCTGTGGGTTATTTATGTGGGCCACTTTTTTACCCTACAGGGGCCTCGCCGTCTGTTCTTTGTTTGGGTTGGCTGCGGGCAAGGCGGCGAGGTGGGAAAATGTCCAGAGGAGAAAATGACACTTCGGATGAGCTCTGCCGCAGGCGGAAAGTGAAATATAGGTTCTCAATCATAATAATACGTGTCTGGTAAAAATGTCCCTTTTCTGCGGAGGTTGAAGTGAAGTTTTTGTCCACCAAGCCCTTCGCAGGTATTCTGTATTGTTCAATCAAGGCCGTTCACAAGCATTTCAAGACAGGTCAGTAATATTGGACGTTACATGCTGGAAAATGCAGGGCGCATATTTTTAGAAAAAAGGCTTAAAAACCCTGGCTTATTTCAAATGAATTACTTACAATCTCAGTGGAGTCTCATATTTCACGTATAAAAGTACTTATTTATATTGCTACAGTTGCCAGATAAGAAATTCATCTTGTATTTTTGTAATTCAAACATGGATGGGACGGATCGATAGATATCGATTCCTGTTTCCTCCATCATCCGTAACATACTCTGCAATCGAAAACGATGCTCGACAGCATCGCGAAAGTTAGATGAAATCATTCTCTTTTCATAGATATATGGATTTGAAACAAATGCTGGAACCAATTTTAAGTTTTTCGAGTTCAAGGGTTATAAGAACGCTCGATAATTTTTTGTCAATTATTCTTCTCTGTATTAAAAATTGCGTTTGCCTTCCAGTTCTCAACTATACTTTTCTACCGACTATATCAGCATTTATTTTTCTCGATGCGAAAAGTTAGCAGACCGCTTTCCTCCAATTTTCTTACCGCTGTTCGTATTTTTTCTTTCTTTGCATCAACTATAAACTTCACTTCTGATGGATTTAACAGAAATCTAAAGTTAGTTGCAGCAGGAGTACAATCGTTAAATGAAGCTGTTTATATCAGACCGTTCTTTTTGAATCCTGAATATCACTATTAATTACCGAGGAAGTAAACTTAACATGTTGATTTCTTTAGTGAATACGGCGGTTGACTCCTCTAAACAAATTCATATTCCAATGGAAATCAGTATCACTGAAAAGGTCTTTTGTGTATGGCAGCGCGAAATCAGCATGACATAACTCTTGGTTGCTGAGTGTGCCTAATAGCGCCTGAATAAGGTTAGCGGTAAAAGAGATTTATTCGACCTTGATAGATATCACAAGCTTCTGCCCTTTGTTATCTTGTCGCCTGCAGTTTTTCCATTTTAACCTGAACATAAACATAGCACCAGGAAAGTAACAAAATATATCCTACATAAATAATACGTAGGTGAGATTACAATTGACGCAAACCCCGACAAGGATGTTACTATATTATTTCTGGAAGAGGTCCGGTAATACGGACAATAAAGTGCTTATTGTTCGAAAGTTAAATGGAGCATCACGTTCCAGAGTGCTTATAAAGATACACTCAAAATCGCTATGCATGACTAATTTGAGAAGTTGGACGTGTGCCTAATCACAAAATTGGCGTCAAGCAAATGGACTCTATTCTTTCTGTCAGTCAGAGTCAGTAATGCACTATACACCTTAGGAAAAACCATTGTTATACATGGGAAATCATTTCTTGGCAACAGAGCATCGGCTCGTCTACTTTCATCGCTATTCGTACATATTTCCTACCGTTAACCGCAGACCTGTATCACGAATGAGAATAATAGGCAGATACGATGTGTTGCCAATTTGAGTAGAGCTTCCCGAATTGTGGGGAATTTAGAGTTAAGTGTTGATTCATTCAAGCTTTTAATCAGTATGGCCTAGACGTTAGAACTTCATTGAAGCTGAATGCTGCTGGAGTATAGTGTTTCGAATATTCAAAGGGTAGCGGGACACTATACTCGTTCAATTGGTCATCAAGCCACAGTCTTCTCAACAAAGAAATTATTTTACGAAAATGCGTTATATTTTTACGATTTTGTCGTCACCAAATCTCTGTTTCTCAAAATGTACGTCTATTGTAGAATTTTCAGCAAACTAAGCAAGAAACGTGATCTAGTATTTACTCAACATTACGGATTTCTCGAAATACATTAAAAAATGTGACCTAGATACCTAACTGCCCCAAGCTCTTTAAATATAACACCTTAAACCAGGGTTACCAGGTGCTCAGTCACGTTGATTGTCATGTTGTACTGCGCAAGTCAGCAAACAATCTGGCGTAATAAACGTTAGGAATCATCAGGTATTGCCAGATTCCCGAATATAGGGCACCATATTAACCGTTATAGTTGTCCTTCAAAGTTGTCAAATCGCCCCTATGGCGCAAATTCGCCACACCAGGCAACTGTGCTATAAACAAACCCTGTTTATCACTACTATTTGATAGTCATATAGTAGTTGTAGCCCTATCTAGCGGTCCACGATTTCTCTCAATACTGTTGTATCTCTACTGGCAACAAGAATAGGGATTACAAAACCATTTATACAACAATATACAAACATGAAAAATATGATTTGAACCATGAAACATTAATACAATTTGAACTTTTTTCAATTTTGGAATACTCTTATGTGGAATCCGCAGCTATTTTTCCCGAAATTTGGGTAGACTTAGATTTCTTAGAAATATGACATATTGGTATCGGCAACTCTGCGACTGGGAGAAACAAATCGCATTTGTTGAGCGCATCCGTCTAAGCGGTAGGCGCCAGCGCCCGTTCTGCCATCTCTCTCTCTTATCACTCTTCTACTTTACCCCGTTTTCCGTCACACTCAGACGCTGCCACATAGGATCCTACAATCGAGTGTCTTTCACGCACCTTCATACTTTTGTATATTTCCATCTCTCTTCCTCATCATAATGTATAATAATTTTTTTCCCAAGGTGTATGGGCTTTTCATGGAAAAAATTTCCTCAGATTGCAGTGATGAGAAATGTTACCGTTACACAACAAAATTGAGAAAAGCTTTCAATTTAAATACTTCTTTCGGAAAAAAGTATAGCAGCTAGCGTTAAATTTTAGGCAACAATTTACAGCAGCATTATTCAGAATTACATAATACAAACAAAATTGAGCAAAAATTTAAATTCGTAGTAACGGGAACCAAAAGATTATCACAAGGTGTAGATTTTTTCGATTTTGAACGCAACACTAGTTACTTCTAGGTCTGACATTTCGGCACAGACTGCACTAGTGAAATGTGGAGCATTGTTGAGCCGAGCATTCCAAGTCAACATTTGCTGGGCTCAAATCGCAAACTTTGTAATGTATCGCTCAATGTGAGCGTTATATTACAGCGCACGGCTTCAGTCAGTTGCGGCCTTTAGTTCGGCTATAGATGCTGACAAAGTCGCCATGAGGTGAGGTAGATGTCTAACTACAGCTCTAACAGTCTAGATACTGTTGGCATGAAAAAGGATAATTTTTTTATACCTTTTTCCTGACTAGGTTATGATATCGCTGTTATCATGTAGCTGTTTCATATCGTCGCTACATTCACTCTTTAGAGAGTGAAATATCCAACAGCTCCGGCAAATTCTGGTCTTTTGTTAATAGAAAAAGAAACTGCACTGGTATTCCGAAGGATATTCTGTTCAATGGGCGGGGGTTGAATACACCTAATGATGTAGTTGGCGCATTTGCGGAACACTTTAGTGGGAGCTATAATACTCCAACAGCTCAATCTGATTTTTCTACTCACTACCATATCACTACTACAATAGCTATGCCTAGCGTACAGGAAATCGATGTGCTACAGGCGCTCAAGAAAATTAAGCCAAAAATGACTGCAGGGCCTGATCAAATACCTGCATTCTTTTTGGAGATTGTGCGTCCATTTTAGCATATCCACTCATGATCATTTTCAATCTCTCTCTGAAAAATAATCAATTTCCATCTATTTGGAAGTTGTCTAGGGTAACTCCTGTTTTTAACAAAGGTGAGAAGAATAAAGTAGAAAACAATCGGGCTATCACAATTATCAGTAATTTCGCTAAAACATTCGAAATAGTGATACAAACTGTGATATATTTCCATGTAAGCAGGTCTATCTCCATCAGTCAACACGGTTTCATAAAGCAGTTACTAATTTGCTACATCTTACTCAATATGTTTGTGAATCAATCGATAGACAACTACAAACGGATGTAATATATACTGATTTCTCTAACGCGTTTGATAGTTTAGATCATAACATCCTACCCAATAAGTTATCTAGATTTGGTCTTTCAGATGCATTGTTTTTCAGATCTTATTTATTTCATAGGCAACAGTATGTTATGTGCAATGGACATAAGTCAAGCGAATACCCTGTAATGTCCGGTGTTCCTCAAAGATCTAATTTGGGACCTCTGTTATTTATTATGTTCTACAATGATATTTCTGAAGTCATCGATGTCGATTTTCTTATATATGTATGCTGACGATATGAAACTTTTCTGTAGTCTCTAACATTAACGACTGTCATCGCTTGTAATGCAACATTGTAAGGGTTGACTACTGGTGTCGTGAAAACAGACTGGCTTTGAATGCTGCTAAGTATCACGTTTTGTCGTTTACTTTAAAAACAGAGGTAATGATGTACGAATATAGTATTGGTAAAAGAAAACTTGACAGACCTAATACAATAATGCACTTGGGAGTCACATTTGACAGAAAACTTTCCTTCTCCTATCACATCGAAAATGCTGTTGCGGCTGCATCAAAGGCGTATGGTTTTATTGTAAGACATACTGGTGATTTCCACAACTCCTTTACACTGAAAATACTGTACTATGCTTATGTAAGATCTAAGCTTGAGTATGCGTCCCTGGTATGGTATCCTCATCATCAAATATATATTGACCGCTCAGAGTACGTTCAAAGAAAGTTTTTAAGATACCTCTCATACAAAGCTGACGGGATATATCCTGATATTGGCTTTCCTCATAGTGAGTTGATAATGAGACACAAAATCTATAATTTACGCCCGTATCGTCAGTCGTCCCTACAATAGGCTATTTGACAGTATTGAAAATAAGTTGCGAATTGTGGTCATCCTATTAGATAGTAGAATAAGAAAACACATAGTACTTTAATGTACACCTAAATATGTATATTTTTTGGGAAATAATCAAATAAAAATCAGCTATTTTTAAAAATTCGATGGGTCACAGAAACGCCCTGCGATTGGCTGCGACTCTGGTGACGTCACATGCAAGTAAACAAACATCGCGTTGTACGTTTTTGCTGGCTTTCTGTGAGATATTCTATCATAATTCTATTTCATAAACAGATTTTTATTACTTTCTTGATCAATCTTTCAACTATTGACATCATTATTCGTTGTGGACTTCAAAATGGACCTAAATTTTGTGCAAGCTGATAACAGCAATCTACCTAAGGTTGACGCATTAATGGTAGCATTTTTCTTCAAAAATAATGCGGACTACTATGCTGCGGAACTCAAACATGTGAAAACAACAATGTAAGTAGTAATAGAAAGTATTTATTTAAACCTACTAACCTTTATGTATGATCATTAAAAGATTTGTAAAATCAATCTTATTTTAGGTTATGTTGATGTAATGAAAAAAGCTTTCAGTTCAATATGATAATATGGTTCATATATGGTTTCATGAATAAAACATACTTTCATGTTTTGCTTTTGTTTTACAGGTCTGGAAGGGAGTCCTACGGAGACGATGCAATTGGCTATGTGCAGCTGCACCGGGAGCATGGACTTTGCACACTTAAGTGCAAAATGTGCCCAGAGCACAAAGTGAGATCAAAAGCTTATAATGTGACAATGGTTATCAACGAAAATGAAAGCGAGATAATAAGTTGTCAGTGCCATGACTGTGCTGCTTCAGCAGGAGGATGCAAGCATGCAGTCGCTTTTTTGATGTGGGTACATCGGCGCAGTGAGGAACCTCCATCTACTTCGGTGGAATATTATTGGAAAAAGCCAACATTTTCAAGAGTAGGGACTACTCTGAAGTACATCACTGTGCAGCAGATGTCGAAAAAGGAAGTACCACACAGACCAAGTACATCAGCACTTTACACAGACTTTGTTTTGGAAGCCAAAAAAAGAAAACTTCAACACTGCGAATTGATAAAATATCAGGACGATTTTAAACACTGAAATGTTATACGGTATTCGCTGCACTGTTTCATAATGGACCAACCACCAAAAATTCAAGCAGACGTAGACAATCTTGTAGACATAATGAAGACAACATTCAACAGAGCTGCTATCAGTGCAATTGAAGAAGCAACAAGAATGCAGTACAAGAGCAGCTTGTGGTATGAGATGAGGTATGGCCGTATCACAGCTTCAAAGGCACATGAAGTGAGCGTATGTCATACACATGATGGTTCATTGGTTGCTACTATAATGGGCGCAAAAATACCAGATACTATTGCAATGAAAAGAGGTAGAAGTTTGGAGCTATCTGTCCGGAAGACAGTTAGTACAACATTGAACAAAAAAATCAGAACATGTGGACTTTATGTATGCCAAGACAATCCCATGCTTGCAGCATCTCCTGATGGTTTATTGAAAGATGCCATTGTTGAAATAAAATGCCCTACCAAAGCAAATGCTAAGAACAATTATTTAAAAAATGGAATTATTTCAGAGAAATGTAAGGCACAGGTTCAATTACAGATGCATGCAACTGGTATGAAAAAATGTTATTTTTGTGTTGCTGATAGCAACTTTGAAGAAACAAAAAATGTAGATATTATTCTAGTGAAGTACGAAGATGATTATGTCAACAACTTAATAAAAAACTTGTATATTTTTTGGAAAAAAAAATATATATCCTATTTTGTATCGTAGCACTAGTCTGTGATTATCAAATAAAAAACTATGCAGTGCATATTTCTTGTTTTATTATCATTTTATTCATGGTTTTACATCATTTATTTCTTTATTTATAGTAGTAGTAGTAGAAGTATTTATTCAGCCAAGTACAAAACACAAAGTTCAAATGGTATGTCACAAAAGAGGAGATTACATGATAATAATTAAGTAAAAAGTATCATAACAGGCAAAAACCCATTATTTAATAAGAGAATCTTGCAAATTTATTAGAGCACATGCAATTATAATGACATGATCAAGTACACGACGTATGTTAGTATTTATCACTGAATGTTGCTTTAAAATATGAAATTCTCTCAAATGCCTTATTACCCTTTCAATATGAATCCGCAAACTAGCTATTATTTTAGTTTGTCGAACTTCAGTTTTTGACAACTTTGCACCAGCATTTACACTTGGTGGCCTTAATAGTTTTAGTCCCTTTTCATGAAGTATTTGTTCAAGGTGTTTGAAGCCTCTGTCAGCTAAGCAACAGGATCCTTGGGGTAATCCATCTAGAAAGTTACAATTTTCTACTATTGTGGCATCGCTGGTTCTGCCCCCAAACCCATGCGAAACATAATTAACTAAACCATTAAGTGTGCAGGATACTAAATACTTCACAGTATTCCCCTTTTTGTATTCTGACCACGTCAATGACTGATGAAGAGCCTTTGATGGTTTTTGTATATCAATCTCTAAACAATCTATGATGCAACTGACATTATGATAGTTATGTCTAAATGAAATAGGAAGATTTTTTTTTACCAATTTTTTATCTATATTTACAATGAATGGTCTTAAAACACTAGCTATTATTGGTATATTTTGTAGAAACAATTTACTAGCATAAGATAATGATATTCCAAAATTATCCTCCAGTTCAGAAAATGTACTGTTCATTCTAATCTTTTTCAAGCATAGCAAAATGTGTTCTACTTTTATGCTTGTGTGTTTATGTAACAATTTGATTAAGAAATAACATTCTTTTGGAATACCAACATACATCATTGGTGTTTTAGAGATTGAACGCACAGTAATTTTGAGGCACTCTAATTTTTCAATATTCTCATTGGCATCTGTAACATTACTATCAGAGTCGGTAAGCCCTGATGATGATGATGCTGATTTAGTTACAAAAGGTGATAAATGACGACCACTTTCAATACAGGAAATATCACTATCTGACTTTTCATCTTCAAGAAAAACATTTCTCTTGACTGCTTTGACAATTTCAGACTGTGATGGTCGAAGACTGCATGGTTTAATCTTAAAGGGCGAAGTGGAACGAGATGTTGTAGAAACTTTCATTGGTGAGGTAGAAATACTTGTAGTCTGGCATCTTGTTTGCACAGATTTGCTCCTATGATGCACATTCTCTTTTATTGTTACTTGCACAGATTTTTCTGCAGTTATGATAGAGTTGGTAATAGTTTCTCTGACTTGATTCTTGATAAACCTGAAAGAACAAAGACTCAAAATTAATGTCTTAATTTCAATGTAAATGATTATGTTAAGGCACTATGAAAAGTTGTCTACTACTTCCTACTACCATTATCACTGAAGAAAAAGTGCAGTGCTGGATAAGGGATAGTGAATCACAACATCAACAGCTTGAGAGAAAATTACCCATTACCTGAAGTACAAGTTGAGCATTCTTGATCACCTAGCAAGTAAAATGTCGCACTAAAATGACCTATCACTTTGAATATATCAATTTTAAACCATAAATATTATTCTGTGAAAATCTCAATGTGCTACAAATATGTTATTCAGTTCTGCCCTTTTTATTCAGAAATAATGGAAGAAGTAGTAGACAAGTTTTTATAAGGCCTCAAATAGGTTACAAAAATGTCTATCAGCTCTTAGACTATAATTTATGATAGGACATGTAATAGATTACATACCTTGAGGTTCAATAATGTCTTGTATCAAACTCTCATCTTTTTGTAAGCTTTCAGCTTGGGCTTCAGTAGCATTTTGACTTTGCAAACATGTGTTGACCAAATCCATTCTTTTCCTCTTGACATATGCTCCTCGAGAAAGTCCAGCATCAGACAGTGGTCTTTTACGATCTTCTTGACAATGAAATTTTGTTGGCACAGCATCTTCTGTCAAAAGTATCTTCTTGCTGAAACCCATTTTGTACTGCATGTAGTTAATGGTGTCTTTTTCCATCTGCAATTCAACATAACTATCACTATCTAATAAGCAAAGTAGGTAAAATGACACAGCATAGAAAATTATTGAGATATGTAGGTAGCTAATATAATCAAAACAACAGAAAACATTTTGAAACCCTACAGAGTAATAAGTTTAGGGTTAATAAACAGGATCTTTGATCCTCAACACTGACTTATCCTCAACATAACCAAAGATACATTTGAGGTTATAGATAGTTATATATTATTTCAATCTTAAAAAAGCGGTAATTTAAGCTACCTAGTAGATAACATATTCAATTTATACTTACATCGAAGTGATCTTTACACATAAATACATTTGAAGTCGATGAAATGCCCTTTGGGTCTCTCCGAGCTAATAGTAACCACTTTTTTCGTCTTTTACAATCGGTTGGAACAGAAACAAACAATGTTTGTGGACTATTTATAGACGTACTCGTACATTTTGGCACTACACACCATTTATAGACCATTTTATCTATGATTTTATAGCAAAATCAAGCACAATAATGAAATTAACTTCGGCTGACAGGTCGTGATCGTGTTTACTGGCGTGTGACGTCACAGACGTCATCTGCCGGCGCCATCACAGGAATAGCGTTTTTGGCGCGGTTCTAAAAATTCAAACTTTAAATTTGATTTCTATTAAAAATAGTATAGATTTTCAGGAAATATTCATGTAGTGTGCTCATTATATATAAAAGAATAATTTAAAATGATTTTGCAAAATTAGTCAAATAGCCTATTGTAGGGGGCCTGTATGGCCTCCTTGATTGTCATAGTTTTCTACTTCTCCGTGTCAGCGCTCTATTTTGAGGTTATGTCACAAACATCTATTTGTATCAAATTGTGCTTGCTTTTAAGTTATATCATGTTTTATCAGCCTCAAATTTCCTACAATTTAAAAATAAAACATATCTTCATAATAGGAGAGCGCTGACGCTGCCACGGGACAAGTGTAATCTAGAAATTTTTGAAGGAGAGAATGGAGTATGACAATCAGGGAGGCCATAAACGCACCCTACAATTCTAGGGACGACTGACGATACGGGCCTAAGAGAGCAGACGCAAAATGAATTCAGTTAAGTTCACTCACAAGCTCATCCATGGCATTATTGACTCCAGTGTCATCTTAGAACAACTTAACGTCTTAGTTCCTAGATTAGCGTCTCGATCTAGTTCAACCTTTTACTTAGCCAGGCCTAGGACTGACATACTTGAGTTTTCTCCTATATATACTCGTATAATGTGCCGTAATTATAATTCAGTTAATAGCGTTTTAGATACATTTTCGTTTTGTGCGACTTTGGGAGACATTAATGCTTATTTTCGTTAATACTTGCTGGTGTGATTGTTGAGTGCTGGGTAGGTAAAGCTAGAACGCTTTTTTTTTCCTCCCAGTTCTGTTTTGAGGTTTTTTTTTGCAGCGTGTTAGCTTTCTCTACATACATCCACAACATGCATTTGTTTATATTTTCATGTTTATCCATCCTGTATGGCTGTTGGATGTTGGTAAATAAGTAAATAAATAAATAAATAAAAGCAAGCACAATTCTACAATCCTACTCAATAAGTTATCTAGATTTGGTCTTTCAGATGCATTGTTGCTATTTTTCAGATCTTATTTATGTCATAGGAAACAATATGTTATATGCAATGGACATAAGTCAAGCGAATACCCTGTAATCTCCGGTGTTCCTCAAGGATCTAATTTGGGACCTCTGTTATTTATTATGTTCATAAATGATATTTCTGAAGTTATCGATGTCAACTTTCTTATATACGCTGACGATATGAAGCTTTTCTGTAGAGTCTCTAACATTGACGATTGTCTTTGCTTGCAATGCAACATTGTAAGGGTTGACAGCTGGTGTCGTGAAAACAGACTTGTTTTGAATGCTGCTAAGTGTCACGTTTTGTCGTTTACTTTGAAAACAGGGGTAATGATGTATGAATATAGTATTGGTGACAGGAAACTTGACAGACCTAGTACAATTAATGACTTGGGAGTCACATTTGACAGAAAATTTTCCTTCTCCAATCACATTGAAAAGGCTGCTGTGGCTGCATCAAAGGCGTATGGTTTTATTGTAAGAGATACCGGTGATTTCCACAACTCCTTTACACTGAAAATACTGTACTATGCTTATGTAAGATCTAAGCTTGAGTATGCGTCCCTGGTATGGTATCCTCATCATCAAATATATATTGACCGCTTAGAGTCCGTTCAAAGAAAGTTTTTAAAGTACCTCTTATACAAAGCTGACGGGATATATCCCGCTATTGGCTTTCCTCATAGTGAGTTGATGGCGAGACACAAAATCTATAATTTAGAGAGCAGACGCAAAATGAAATCACTTAAGTTCATTCACAAGCTCATCCATGGCATTATTGACTCCAGTGTCATCTTAGATCAACTTAACTTCTTAGTTCCTAGATTAGCGTCTCGATCTAGTTCAGCTTTTTATTTAGCCAGGCCTAGGACTGACGTACTTAAGTTTTCCCTTATCTATGTAATGTGCCGTAATTATAATTCAGTTAATAGCGTTTTAGATATATTTTCGTTTTGTGCGACTTTGCCTTGAACAAAGAGGAGGGGTGATCGGCTACCATAAGCAATAGCCCTCAAACCCTTACTACAACAGTCCTGTGTAGATGCCTCTCAACAGCATATCCAATATCACGCCGTTCTCCACGGCGGTGTCATACCTTTCTACGACCATGTGCGTATCTAACAGAATCGCGATTCTCCGATGAAACTGACATTATGGCATTCGCAAAAAAAAAGAAAGATATGTCGAAGAAATTATTTTTTCTGGGTTTAACGCTTCTAACGTCATTGAACGTAATTATTCTCATGACAAAGGAAACTTGTTGAGAATTTTTAGCGGCTTCTCAGAAATAATCTCTCAGGTTACACTTCATCCACGTTGCGGCTGCTTTAGGTCAAAATTTGATCTTAATGCATTTCAAGATGTAGCGCCATCGTGTGGAGGAGACAGCAACGCAGTTTTTGGTCACAGACCAGCGATTTACAGAATTATTTGATGCCAGTAACTGCTGGTAACAAGGTGAATTACATCATTATTCGCGGAAAAGTTAAACCCGGTGACCTCTAAAATAAAAGAAAAAATATATCATCGCCCCTGCAATATATGAGAGGTTACATTAGGTTAAGTTTTTCCACTGGTGTTTTTGTAAATGTTTTCAATTTTGGTTCGTTGTCCTAACACTTTCCCAGTAATATTAGTATTCGTGTATCTTTATTGGTCCTTGCGTTAGTGCTAAGATCTCCTGTGGTTCTTATGTTTTGCCCTTCGAGGGTCTGTTCAACTTTTCTTTGTTCGCCTCAGTTGCGGGCTAGCCTAGAATAGAAATTTTCCACGAGAAAATGACATCCCAAGCGGTCCTTGCCTGTGGCGGTTTATGATTTACAGAGTCGCAATAGATCTTCTTGGTAAGCACTTACTTCAAATAGTATTGTGTACACTCAACAACCAGAAATAATGTCGTTCTTAGTTTTTATATCCCTCTTCAGGAGACAACAGAACAATTAGGTGAACCAGATGTGTGTATTCCGTTGATAAAAGCTGTCGCATAGGTAGTGGTGTAAGAAATGTACATCATCGTAATAATAGACAGCCAAACTTTGTTTTGTAAGGATTTCTACAATAATTGCAACCTGATTCTGACACACTCAGCTCCTAAAATAATACGAATACGAAAAGTACAACCCTGATTGAGATATTTATACAAGTAGGAAGTTCATTAAAATACTACCCACCCTGATCAAGACGTATATAAGTTATACGTACTTATGTAGTTTATTTAATTTGAAACTATTATTAAATGTTAGAATGTTGTTTAATTGTTGCACAAGCTCACAATTGCTCTTCCTCTGTGGGTTCAGGATTTATTTTTAGCTCAACATATGTTTTGTGTATCAAAAATGTATCATTTCTTCGAGACACACAAATATTATTATTACTGCCATTACTATTACTGTAGTTATTAGTATTAGTGTTATTATTATTACTGTATACTCCCAGGTGTGATTCGAATCTATTAACAAAATTACCGCAACCCAGCACGTCATTTCTGGCACCACAATTTCCATTTCTGTAGGTTTGATCCGTATCACGCAGCTTTCGAATTATTGCTACTGTTTTATTTTCGATCCGTAATATCATATCTATCATTAACATCACTCAGTATCTTAACAACACTTTCTTTTGGAAACTCCTTCATGACTTCCTTTGGGGGCACATCAATTGTGGATACGCGTTTGGAGAATGTATTGATATCCTAACAAAGCCCCTGGCAAAACCCATTTGATTTTCCAAGTAAATGAGCCTTTTCATAAACAGTGATATGGGGGTGAAATGTCCGTTGCTCACACCATTTACCAGGAATAATAATTCGGTTCGTTCACCCAGAGAACGTGACACAGATGATTTTTACCTGCGTACTACCGAGTGAGATTGAAACATGTAGTTTAGACTTCAGTAAAATACTTATCAAATGGGTGCAATTCAGGGTGCAATTGTACGAAACTCACTTCTTTCTCGTGGGGCTGAGAACTACATGTGGCGTGTTATACGGGATGATTCACAAGTCCAGACCAAAAATGAAACATAATACGCAGTACCGCATTTTATGTAACACCTTTTCTTCGATGGCATCATTAAAAAGATGTTGAAGTTTAAAAATAAAAAACAATTTTAGTTATTTAGTTAGTTTAGAAGTTAGCATGTAGACTTACCCAAGTATTGTCCACATTAAAAAGTATTTCCTTAAATTTGACGTGCACCAGTGCTGGAGATAAAGGAGACAATTGGCATTATTTTTCAAAATAAAAATAGTACGCCCCTGTTTCTTTTTCGAAACGCGCAATTTTTATAATTTTGCCTAGAATTTGCTACAAATCATTACTCTTGTGTTTTTTCCTAGAGTGCATTGTTTTCGTAAAAATAAAAAAACTCTAATTAGATCAAAAAAAGAAACACGTATTTCCGCAAAAATTGCTGTGGCTAGAACTTGACGAAACGCATTCTCTATTCTTTCTTGTAACTGATCAACAGTATTAATTTGTTCAGCCTACGCCGTTGTCTAAAATGATTATTTAACTATACAGTTATATCATGACGAACGTACGGTGGAGCACCGTCGTGCTGATACCACATTAGTACTCTCGTTGCTAACGGAACATCATCTTACACATGTTCTATGTAATTCTCTAGAAAAGCTAAGTACGAGTTTGCATTTAAACGTTGCGGCAATACATGCATATTGAAAACGCCGCACCAGTTATTTCTAGAAAATGTGCGTTGAAACGAGTGGATTCTTACAGAAGAGGGATTTTCTAACGACCAAATATGTTCATTATGAGAATTAAAGATTCCACTCCTCGTAAAAAGCGATTCTTCTGACCACAAAACCAAATCAATAAAATCTGCGTTTTCATTATTCATTTGTAGTAGCCACTCACAAAAATGTCGCCTTTGTACTTCGTCGCCGGGTTGTTGACATTTTGCCGATGGTAAGGGCTAAACTAAACATGATGCTTTCGTCGTCCGACCAAAAGAGAGTGGACAGCTATTTCGTGTTTTTTTAGCTACCCATCAGCATGGCAACAGGCAGCAGCGGTGGCCGCAGTAGTAGACTCTTCGGTCTGCTGATCAGTCGCCGCGCGATGTGCGGGTTCGAATCCCGTTCCAGGAGAGATTTTTCTCTTGGCTATGGATGTTGTGATTGTCCGTAGGTGATAGACGGTCTCGTAGGCGGAGCCAGAATGTGTGCATGTTGCATGTACACGTGTTCCCTCGCCAGAGTCCGTGTGGCGTCCCCCCTTTCCCCTGTATCCCCCTATAGCCCCACGGTACCCAATGGGTGTTTAAGCCTTAGGCCTTCGTGGTAGTTGGAATATAAAAAAATGGCGTGGTCTCTCGTCTCTGAGGCAAAAAACGGAAGCTTTGCAAAGAGCCCTCTTCCACCATAGTCGACCACTGTTGAGAGTGAACAGCAACTATTTGTTAGAATTGTAACTATTCTCAGCTCGCGTTCAACAAACTAGTGGCAAGTAGGCTACGTCTACTATACAACCCGAATTGTCAGCCATCTAGCTGTCACATGATGACTGGGCTATTAAAAGCAAACTGAGAATCTCCACAGTTTTAACAAATGGTTGCTATGCACCCTCCGCAGGGGTCGATTTTGGTGATAGATGGCGCTTTTCGTTGTTTTATTTCGAAAGTCTACAGATAATTCGTACAGGATGAAAAGTCCTTTGAAATGAGACCTCATTATGTCGAACTTGCTTGAGCGGACATGTCCTTAAATGGCTCGTAAGAAATGACCATTTGCCTTTAAAGTATTTGGAGTTTTTGGTTATTGATGACCACACATGATTTCGATGATACTTTCTTCTTCTCCTTCGTTGTGCATCTTTTATTAAAAGATAAATATGAAAACTGGCAGCCCGTTGAAATAAAAAATTAACCATTACAATAGGCAACAAGTCCTCATTTTGTAGTTACCTTTCTGCTCTACGAGTGTATTGGAAGACGTTATTTTTATAACTTTGACGATTAACATGAAAGTTCTCCAGGAGAAATGACTATAGCTTCAGATGAAAAACCTTTTCGCTGACACTTAAGAACATATTTTTGTTATAAAGTCAGCCTTTATTATTTTTTTCATGAAATTCAGGATATCCTGGTCCAATCGCTTCTATTTTCTGTGCACTTGTCTCTAGGTTAAACAAAGACATCAATTTTGGAAGGGCCACCCTCATCTTTTCTCACCATTCAACATCCCGAATAAGTCACGTATTTCTCGCATAGCCCTGATACCACGTGAGAAAGGAAGGTTTTTTACCACCGGTAGTAAAACTGTTTATATTGGAGTGACAATCTATCGGTTTAGTAAGTGACTGTCGCGGTACGGTGAAAGGCAGAGGCTGTGGCACTCGAAAGCGAGAGTCCCCTGGGAGGCAGTTTTGTGGGTTTAGGGCGGCTATCTAGAAAGGGAAAAGTGGTCAGTACAAAAAGGCGGAGCCGACGGCCGGTGACGGCAGGATAATATGGGTGGCCACAGAGGGAGCTACCGTTGTAGTTCGCAGAGCGAATGTCAAGACTAGAGACGTAAAAGAGTTTATATGGCTGGAAAATCACGGGAATTCAGAATGGGAGCGAAATGGAGCAAGTTCTATATACCCCCTTGTAAACTTACTGTAACAAAAGCATTATTAGACACAGCTTGAATAAGTTTCCACCGTTTAATAGTCCGAGATCCCATTTCGCTCTTTAGTCCTTCAGTCCTCCCTGGGTAACGTACTTGAATGAAGTGTGTGCTTTGAATCACAAATGCTGCATCCTCTAAAAGACAGATTAGTCGGTGTTGTTTGGCATAAGTTCAGAAAGGATCACGTAACAATGTTTAAAATGAATGCGAATCTTTGAATTTGTTTCCTCCAGCCTAGAGGTTGGGACATGAAACAGTGTAAACAAACTTGTTTTTTGCTTCAAATAATGTATGAGGTCTTAGCAAATAGTTTAAGAGTCAGCGACACTTGACCTTACGCGATCGTGAATGTTGATAAGAAGATCCTCAACTAATTAATGAACAATTGTAAGATTTAGGAAAACTGCGCCATGAGGAATGTTAATAAAAGTTATACGAAGTTGTTAGCCTTGTGCAAACCCTTGTCGGATGGGCGCAAATGGATTGTGTATAACAATTGCCCGTTCGTGCTGAAGAATGTCAATAATTATCTTTTAATGTAGCTCCAACTCTCAAAAACTAAAATAAATATGTCGGACGGAAAAGCTCCTGTCCCAAATACCATGTCGGACAGGTTGTTTTAGATATTTATTAGCTTATTGGACTCATTCATCATGAACGCACTAAGCGAATCAGAAACTAATACAGACGTCATTCCCAACCGAGAGGCTTGAGTCATTTAATTTCGATCTTAAAATTTTTGTAAAAGCGGAGCTTTCTGGTTTGTGCACATCCCCGCTGAATTGGCAAATGGCAGGAGGACCAGGAGACAGAAAAAACTGCAATCATATTTCAATGTCTACCCGAGCTTCATTAAAAAAAGTAATTGTACCGTTATTTATGACGTATGCACAATTATTCTGAACAGTTTCCTTGTGTCCGTCCGACGAGGGTTTGCAAAAAGCTAACAATCCCTTGGAAGTTTTATTTACATTTCTCGTGGCGTAGTTTTCCTGAATTTTACAAATTTTCAATAACTAATCGAGAGAGTCTGCACCAAGATATGTTCGTCCGAAATTGCTGTCCTGTATCACCCTCAGGATCAGCCACAACCAGATACCATTCTTATCAACCTTACCAATCGCGTAGGGTCGATTGAAATTATTTGCTAAGGATCATACATTTCAAAAATAAATTTGTTTACGCCCTTCCGTGTCTGTACCTCTCTGTTAGTGAAGAAACAAGTTGAACGGTTCGCATTCATGTTAACATATTTACGGAATACCCAAATTTATGCCAAACAATACCAATAACCATTTTTACCAACAGTTTAGAAAACGTTCTTTTCAGATGAATAGATAATAACCTGTACATACTTCCTTTACAGCTGTCATAGAAATCATGCCCTTGGTAACTCTGCGGCAACAATGCACAATACCATTGTAACCAGACACCTTTTGGTTGCAATGTAGGTCAAAATTATATCACAATTACGTCAATTTTTGTAGGAGTATAACCAATTAAGGAACTCAGCCTCACTTCGATACCATTTTTATGCAAGTCTGTCATGACGTAGGGTCGAGCGTCGTTGGAGCTTAAACTAACAGTTGACACAAGTATAACTTTGACTGCAGAACTCGTATGCCCCGTTTTTCATTTGCTTGATTGCTTATTAGAAGTTAACTTTCAAAAAGCGTTTTTCAATGTCAACTTTTTAGCAAATATTGAACATCATGAAACGCATAGAGGACGATAATACGAATTTACAGACAACTTTTTTTTGGACAAGGTAAACTCGATCTCGAACTAGAAAAGCTCGCCAGATGCCGTACGCCTCTTTAGCTCGTAGTGCGAGATTTTTTAAAATACAGCATACTCACTAAAATCCCTCCGTGATTCACTATGCATCCACGAAGGTATTTGTCAGACCCCGTTTCGCCCAGCAGAAAAGGAAACCTATTTTTGATTTTTCTCTCTGTTTTTCTTGTCACATACCTTGCTCAGCATCATTCAATCCATTTGCCCTCGTCTACAGGCTTGGCAAAGTCGTCAGCAGTGAGCCTTTCGCCGAGCGTGACTACCAGTTGTCTCTGGTAGTCAACCCATTCAGTGCATTCGATTGGATGCTTAGGGGTATCCTCCTCGCTACAATTCGTACAGTTTGCCTTTTTCCTTTCCGCTTTAGCTAGCTTCCAAATCTTCTCTAAGTTCCGTAAGGAACTGTGCAGCATAGAAGTCTATCTGTACAGCTGTCCTGTTAAATCCAGAGCTTATTGTCGGGAATTACTTTCCTACTCCATGGTTCATGGCTAGTGATGTCCCATCTTTGCTGCCACTCAATACATAGCGGCTTTGTCATTCTTAGCTTGTGCGCTCCTCTCACAGACGGCGCATCTTTCTTCAACCAGAAAATCAATTGGCGGGAGTCCAGCCACGACCAGCAGCTCGTCCATTGATACCGTTCTGCCTTGTGATGGCACCTGAGCATCAGTTGCCTATATTTATTGTATTTCAATGCCTCTTCATAAATTGGAGCCCCAGTTAACGTGACCGAGTTTGACACCCCAACCAGCATACATAGCTTTTTACTACTCGGCCCGGCATCACTTGGCATCAGCCAAGTTTGAGAAGCAAAGGCATAATTTGCTTTATTTACGATGCGCTTTATGGGCTCAGTCATCCTTACATCTTTGTGCAGTCACACGTTCAGGTATTTAAAAATATGCTGACATTTTATTGCCAACATTCACTCACAGTGAGGTCAACTTCTGACTACCAGAAAGCATTACCACCTCATTTCTTTCAGGAGCCAACCATTTTCCTCCATCCGTATGTTGAACCGTAATCTTCCTTCTTGCTTGTTTCCACCATTGCCAAATCGTCAGCATCGTAGAACACATACCAGAGTTGTGGCCCCCAAAACGGTTCCCTGTGAAACCCCCTTAGAAATATTCATAACATCTCTTGTCAACTTCCAGGTCTTAGTTACCAAACTTGAAAGATCACCAGCGGTTGAGAAACTGGGCCTTACAGCTAACTTCTGGCAAAGGGTTTCACATTTGGAACAAACAGAATTGACTCTGTTGGCACAGTGAGCAGCTACAAAACATATTTGGAACGCTACGTTTTTCCTGTTTATTAATAAGTAAATCGAAAGCTTGCTGGACATGCTATTCCAATTTCCAATATCCAGTATAACAATCCATCTGTTCTAGCTAGATCCTACGCTCGGGGATTCATATCCAAGTTGGACCTGTATATATGTATGCATGCGTCTCTCAAACGTCATACATATCTACAACTAACAGCACCCCATTCTGCAATGCTATTAAAAAGTTAAACGAATTCCCTGAGCAATCCTCTCAACGCTGTGCCGCGCCATGTCGGCAGTAAAATGCGTCCGACATTTTTACAGAATACTATATGAATAAAAAATCATATGGCACTCCTGCTTTACAGAGTTGTATTTGTCGTATTTAAATGGACTTACCGCTGACTGTCAGATGGTGTACAATGGCGCAACTAAGCAAAACTCACAAAATAGGCTGTCATCTCAAAAATCCCCTTGTAGAGAAGTACAAGTAATAAAACCAATTACAGGAAACGCTTAATTACCGAAACGGTATTCATCTTTTTGTACAACAGATAGATTTAGACTAACTGTCGGGATTTTTTCCGTCTTGCTGAAGTTGGTTTAATGCAGCATTGTAGTCTGAACTGACATCATCTTGTTTTTATTCTTTCTTTTGTTGTCGTTTTATTGTTCAATTTTTCTTCCATCGCCGACCTACGGAATGTTTATTATCCCTTGGAACGTGGGACTTCTTAATATGTACACACGTTATCGTCATTGATTTTGTTTGTTTCTTTTCTGTGGTTTTTATGTTTTGGTGTATGTTCGTGGCTAATCTCTTTAACTGAACTTTTTTTAATTTAATACCTAGTTTACAATGTCAAAATTATAGAAATGTATCTCTTAACACTTTCTGGCCCTGAAGAATACAAAAAATGAAGATGATATGTTGAAGAAGCGGCTTTTAACATCTGCATTCATAAGTATACTAAGTGACATATAAATCCGCACACCCAGTTTAAATGGTTTTATTTTAATAAAATTTTGTATAAGTACTTAATGAAGCATAATAAGTAAATGATAAAAATTTCAAAATGATTGCACTTTAATAATGCGTGGATGCACCCTGATGTGCTACGCATTCTCCAACGCGCCTAGGCATGCTTCTGATCAGGTGGTCAATGTCCTCCTGTGGTATCTCATTCCAGGCAACCACCAACTCCTCTCGAAGTGCTTCTAGAGTCTGAGGAGGACGTTGCAAATTGAGCAATCTCCTACCCATCATATCCCACACGTGCTCAATTGGGGATAAGTCGGGAGATCTTGGTGGCCATGGTAACAATGTGACATCATTATGTTGAAAGAAGACTATTGTGACTCTTGCAACATGTGGTCGGGCATTATCTTGTTGGAAAGTTGGATCTGCCAGGGTGTCAAGATATGGTAAAAGATGGGGTTCTAGAACCTCGTGGATATAACGCTGCGCGTTCATGTTACCTCTGATGAAGATTAAAGGTGACCTGGAGCCATAAGCTATAGCACCCCAAACCATAACTCCAACAGTGTGATGAACATGTCTTTCAACAAAAAACTGTGGATTCCTCCTTTCACCACGTCGCCTTCTAACCCTGGCACGACCATCGTGCATGCCTAAACAAAATCGAGACTCGTCACTAAACACAATACTGTCCCATTCCTGATCCCAGAGTGACCGTTGTCTGCACCACTCAAGGAGATTACGTCGGTGTTCTCGAGTTAAAGGGAAGACCCAGTGTGGCCGGTATGAAAACAAGCCAAAACTTCTCATTCGTCGGTAAACACTTCGCATGCCAATAGGTCTTCCGTGTTCTGCAAACCATTCATTTGCAATGGACCTGGTAGTGGAGAGACGGTCCCTTAAGGCTAATAATCTTAGGCGGCGATCTTCACGGTCTGTTGTTCTACGGCGGCGCCCAGTGCCCCTTGCTCTTTGCGTACGGCCTTCTCGAAGCGATGCCTGACAACACCTAACCACAGTGTCTACACTTCTTTACACTCTAACTGCAATTGCCCGAAAAGAAAGTCCAGCTTCCCGAAGTCCCACTATAAGGCCCCTATCAAACTCACTAAGTTGACGAAATCGTACAGGTCTCCGTACTCTAGGCATCGTAACCGATCGTAAAGGATGTCAAGAACCAAAATTCGCCAACGTTGATTCTTTACTGCGGCTGAAATATTCATTTTTAGAGCGTTAGTGAATTAAAAAAAAGCAGTATAAAAACCGGAATGTCCAACTGATAAGGCTGAAAATTTTTTCACCTGTTATTTACAGTAAGATAAATACATTCACCAACTTTTATTAAAATAAAACCATTTAAACTGGGTGTTCGGATTTATATGTCACTTAGTATATATACCAAGAATCCGGGCCTGGCATGGGTAGACCAATCACTGCTAGATCTGACCAGTTTAGAAAAATAATGACGGTTCCTAAGAGCACAAAATATTCTGTCTGAAAGCTACGCTCTCTCTCGGAATGTCCGGGTTAAGGATATGTTCGAGGGAATAACCTGAATATTGGTAACTTTTCAAGATTGATTTCCCTTGTATTTTTCTACTCAGAAAAGCAATAATGCTTTCCTCGGTAAAAAATATTCCGGAATATTCGAGTGGAGGATGTACTTGAGGAAACAACCTCCATATTGATGGTACTATCTCGAGTTATTATACTATTTGATATTAGTCTTTCCTAAACTCTGTTACAGGTTCTTTTTATGGGCGACTAAAAATTAGCTACAGGGTGACCCTTCAATGTGTGGACGGAATATTACTCATAAACAAATACATTTTGGGAAAATTTATTTATGGCATGTTATACATGACATTTGAGGGCACATTTCTAAAATATTGGTAACTATACATGATGTCCCAATTTTGACCTATATATCAAAGTTGTGATTTTTTAAGTGGAATGCCTCAAACTTTATTAGATATTTGGATAAACCAATCCCAAAGAAGAAGGTTGATATAAAATACTATGGGATTTTGGGAATTAACTTCTGCGATGTAAGATGTTTCGTCCAGAAAAACCGTCCATTTCGGCAACCCTTCAAGCCGCCATTTTGAAATTTGGAGTGCTGAATTTTATATCAAAAAAAACTTACACACCTCAGCTTTTATCTTATTTGTAACTTTTTCGAATTTTCATTTTTGCTCATACAGGGTGGTCAAAAACGCGAATTGTACCTTTTCTCAAAAAGTTCAAAAGCATTACCCTGTATATTTGTGCAAATTTGGATTCAATTTTTTATAAGCTTTTTTTGGTATAAGATTTTATTCAACACATAGAGAGAATGCCGGAAAATAGAACAGTACGAATAGCAAGAGACAAATCGTAAAACAGTCATGAGCCTATTAATAAAGTAGGAAGAAGAAGAATATTGTATTTAGATAAAATCGCTAGATTTTGAGTTATTGAGCTTTTAATAGAACAACATACCAAAATTAAGGAAAAAAATCACGTCATCCATGGAATCAAAACACAAACAGTGGGCTAGTTCTATATTGCCACTAAGAGTACAGATTTGACGTAAAAACTAATAACAATCAGAACAGTATAAATCAGCTTCAAGCGTAATAGAGAAAGGCAACTATAACAACAACATAAACAAACAACTGTCACTACTCAAGACCAAATCTACAAAAACTGCTCGAAAATATTTCCACCAAGTTGACTGCACAGCCGTAATCCTTAGATAAATGACCGTTGCACATCCCTTAGCATGTGTTCAGAGAAGCATCCTTAATCCTTTCCTTCATATTTTTCGGGGTAGATGGTGGATATCTTAACGTAGCGCCATAGAAAGAAGTCCATCGGTGTCATATCTGGTGATCTAGGAGGCCAAGAAATAGGCCCATCACGACCGATCTAACGATTGTTACTCCAGGTGTCCAAATAGTTACGCACACGATCATGATAATGCGCAGGTGCGCCGTCATATTGGAAGTACATATGCATCCGAGTTTACAGGATGACATCATTCAAAAGCAAAGACATATGCTCGATCAAAAAATTCAAGTATTCTGTACCTGTTAATCTGTTGTCGAAGAAAAGGCCTGATAACTTGTCTGCCAATAACTCCTCAAACATTCAAGCTCAATTTATTTAGGAAATTTGCCTAACCTAGTACGGGTTTTCCGTCGCATAATAGTGCATGTTATGCCTGTTGACAACACCTATGCTGGTAAAAGTTGCCTCATCGCTAAAAAGAACCTTATCCAGGAAAGTAGTGTATTCACTCACTTTATTTAGCATTATTCTACTAAACTTCATTCGAGCAGCAAAATCCTGATAACGAAGGCCTTGATACCAGCATTGGTGATATGGATGGTACCGATGCTTGTGAATAATTCTTTGGACAGAATTTCTGCATGTATCAGTTTCTGCTTCAATTTGCCGTGCACTTAAATGGGGATTTTCCTGCAACCTCCAACTGATTCGCCTCATTGGTGACACTTGGATTACCTATATATTTTTTACCATATTCCACTACTCCACTTGATTCAAAACGTTCTCGTAGTGTGGAAAAAATGCGTCTAGTACAAAAAAAAAGTTTATAAAAAATTGAATCCAAACTTGCACAAATATACAGGGTGATGTATTTAAAATTTTTGAGAAAAACTACAATTTGCGATTTTGACCACCCTGTATGAACAAAAATCAAAATTTGAAAAAGTATCAAATAAGATAAAAGCTAAGGTGCGTAACTTTTTTTGATACAGAATTCAGCACTCCTAATTTCAAAATGGCGGAGTGAGGTGTTGCCGAAGTGGGGGTTTTTCTAGACAAAACTAGTAACTCAGAGCCTCTCAGGGATATAGAACATGTGCCGAGGACTGCCCCTGTACTCAGGCGCTCACACATGTGATCCTTAGCAGCCCCCATCACATGCAGATGGCGCCTCATCGTGTTATGGTAAGACAACGGCCTCACCAACAACCTAGAATACAGATTGCATTAGAAAGCGGCTAGCGTCCCTGCGGCTCAAATGGATCTATTGTGACACCAACATACACTTTCTGCACTGCGTCCAGCCCTGATCCTTTAATTATAGGTTTACGTCTAGCTTTCCGCTATTGGGTTTGTGATTCCTACACTCTGGAACTGAGGCTTGCAGGGACCTTCGCAGTGACACAGTAAATGCACTGGGGCTTCCTTATGCTCTCTGCGGAAACGGCATGTGGCCTTTTCTCTCTGACCGAAGACCGTCATATGTCGACTTAGACGACAGTGTCGTGTCAGGAGAACCTTATGGCCTTTCTATTAATTCCGAGTAGGTCGTCTGTAAATGCGAGCCTTCGATCTTTGATGAACCCTTTTGCCTGCTTTTGCCGTAATTGGCTGTTCCATCATTTTAGGGACTTTTTCTTGGTCCAGTTTCTTATGTACTCTTTAGTGCGTATTCTCGTCACGCCACAGAAAGGCTCTGGACCTATAAGGCGATTGGACGCATACTGTCGGGTTAGCTCATTTCCTTTGTGTCCTTAATTTTCTGGTACCCAGAGCAAAGTTACCTCGTTTCGGTCTCCCAGCTCTTTAATGATTGTTCATGCAATCCCCCAGATCCCCCAGATGATGTTTGAGATAAGCTCAATGCCTATATGAGCTCCAGTGCCTGACAGTCTTCCTCTTACACCTGTTCTAAAAAAATGAGACACAATTTTCTGTGTGAAAACTACACTGTCACAGGCGGGTGGAAGGTGTATTTTGAGGAACAACTTCAACATTGTACCATATTAGGATTCCTAAGATCAGTCTGCCTCTTACTCTTTTCAGGAATAACCTCAATGTTGGGAGCACCATATCGCACCTTTTCAGGATTTCTCCCTTTTGTTCTTCTTTTCAAAACAATAACGACAGTTTTTGGGCATCGCGCGTCCTCTGGGAATATGCGGATGGAGGGGGGTATTTGAGGTAGCAACGTGGATAGGTACTGGTAGTTCGTTCTTGCAGCTTTTCAAGGCGGGTCTCTTCCTTTTACCCTTGTAACTAATAATGGATTCTTAGAACACAAAATATTCTACACGAAAACTCTCGGACTTCCGTAGTGGTTGCACGCATTTGATAAAACAATCTCAATTTTGGCATCCCAATACTGAACTCGTGATTGCAGATATCTGCGTAATCCACACAAATATTGATGTTATGGTCACTGTCTGAAATATAACGATTCCGCAATACAATTCTTTCTGGTTCAGCTTCGACAAACGTTCTGAGCTTGAAGCTTGACGAAAAATGCAACAGGTTTTGGCTCAATTAAGAACCAGTTTCCGTATTCTGCATCTGTCGTGCATTCCCACCGAACTCTCTGCATCGAGACAACATTTGTCACGGATACGCCAGTATGCTGAAGCAAAGTGACTGAAGCGGTCGTTGCCAGTTCTGGACCTACCTTGGCAGATGTTGCAGAATCTATGTCGCCAAAGGGACCATCGATCTATCTTTATGGGATTTGTCTGTTCCTTTGTTTGCAGCTTCTGTAACAATATCTTTTAATATCATATTTCACTTGTTAACAAAACTCTCTTCATACATAATACCATTTTCCATATATGAATATAGTAGAGTTTTTTCCAAGCTGAACCGCCTGGATGTTGTTTATCATGGCGAAGGTAACGGCTTACCTTTTTTATGTGTGAAAAGTGAATTATGTTATTGTTTACGGTCGTGTATCTTTAGGCGGTCGTTACCCTCTCTTGTCACTATTTCTGAATTTATTGGACGCAAAGAGAATCCCAACAAAGACAAAGGCAGCTAGGATATTCTATAGAGTACTCCAGCTTAAAAAAATTCGGTTCAGGATTTGTATGTAGAGCAAAGAATTAATCTGCCCAATTAACAATTGAGGGGCGTTGTTGATATCAGTGTTCAGTGAAATAAGAATCTTGAAGTAAGACAGCACGAATGCAATCTGTTACAAGAACTGACGACTTTAAGAGTGAAAAACAGCTACCTCTTAGAACTGTGAAGTATCTCAGTTCGTGGTTGAGAACCAAGTGACCACTTTGGCCGTTAGATATCATCCATTCTGGTTATAAAATAGATAAGGCCTACCCCCTATTGAAACAACTAATAACACTGCTTTTGTCCGTCAGACCATAGACAGCAGGTGCAGGTGATTCATGCTTTTTGGCAATCATCAGCACATTATTGTCGTGGTCTCAGATAGTGCAACGAAAGAAAGCAGAACAGCCATCGTCATGAGACATCTGTTTGAACTGTAAATTGTCCCAGTCCACGTTCGACAGCCGAGTGGCAAGTGTGATCGCAGGATACCATCGATTCTGAGAATAGAGTAGATGTAGTCTACCTCAGATGGAAGACAGTTGCTCTACCTTTGTCAGTTGTTCTACCTGAGATCAATCAAGGAGGGTGCTGGTAATTGCCAAAAAGCAGGAAACAGCTGTACGTGGTTTTATGTCTGTGGCCAGATGGAAGAAAGCAATATAAGTACATCCACTACATCGCCAGAATTAATTGACGGTCACACTGATGACTCGGCTGTTAAACGAGAACCTGGATACTTTACATTACCAGCAAATGTTCACTCTAGCAGTGCTCGATTCAGGTATTCACTTTGTGATGACTCATTTCGATAGTTATATCTCAGACAGCGTACAATTACTCTGCTTTTGTTTGTCGTTCTACTTGAGACCGCGCTGATGGTTGCCAAAGAACTTGAAGCAGCTGTACAGAGTTAGCCATCTATGGTCGGACGTACCGAAGCTGTATTATTAATAAGATTATCCGTTTGATGCAGACTGATTATTGTCAGATAACCGGATTGAATGCTAGTTGTGTAGGGAGCTTAATGAAAGTTGCTCTTAAAAACTTCCTTTTCGAAATACCTTGACACAACAAATTTACTGAGATTGTTTAGTTACAATGGCAAATGAGTAAAAGACACAATAGATGTGACACATGTTCATATCGTCAGATTAAAATGCTAACTCTGGATGATCTTGATGCACTCTGTTACCTTCTACTCGATTATTTGATGTCTACAAACGGATTTTATGAAATCAAGCCTACGCCGACGGCGACGTGCGAACGTAATTTCAGATTCGTTGTGTGAAGTGAATGGCCTCAGCTAAGTTATTTGAAACTAAAAGAATAAAGTAGTCGTAAAAATTCAGTTGAGGTAACCTGGATGTTACATACAGAAAATTCTTGTACTCATGTAGCCAAAACCCATTTTATTTCCTGAACGACAGTTTTTTAAGATTTAAAGTCTCTAAGTGCATGTTTCAGGCGAAATTTTTATGCTTATAGATGGGATTTTGTTGGATTCTAGGAGTCTGGAAACACTTCTTGATTCTCATAAGCTGTATGACATTTAAGCGGTTTGTAGTAGCTATTTTAAAACATCACAATAAAAATATTGTCATAACAAATAATACAATTTTTGTGTTCTTAATTTTATTGTGAAGAAGGTTAGACTAGTGCAGCTGTTAAATTTTAACACCTTGATGTGTTTATGGTACAAAAAATGGGGTTAATGCAATTGACTCGGTACATTCCCCGAAAAAATATCAATTAAATTAGATTTATTGGATTGGATTCATCCTACTTACGTCATCTCCACTCTCATTGTTTTACCCATGCCAAAAATATTGAGCGAGAACAAAATTTCATCCACCGTTATGCCGTCGTAAAAGGTGGCTATCAAAATTTCATAATTTCATCAAATGCTGAATAATGTCAGAGAACTGATATTGAAAACTTGCAGGATTTTCGTCCTTACCTTGGTGGTAACCCGACGACAAACTCCGGTTTCAATGGCAAATATACAGGTACTACGGGGACCAGGTATTACGTAATACTAGAACGTCTTCCATTAATACCATATAGGTATGTTACACTTAGAACTTTCTTGTGACATCTAGGGCAAGGTACATCGGTTTCGCCTTGATACCGATCGAGGACACAAGAACTAGGTTAAATTTATTTATCATACGAAAAAGCAAAAGCAATGTCTAAGATATTCCTAATGAAACGACTGAAACTTCTGGCATCTTCTAATAAATTTTACGCCGCATTTATGCCAATAAATCAACTGCTGTTATATCTGGTGACTGCAAAAGCCAGTCAAAACATGAGACTTCAAGCGGTACTGGAGTAGCGTGACTTGAGCTTACCAGCATTTTAACATATGTAATGACTTATACATATCTATATACCTTGTATAAGATAATTGTTCACTAAAACCAAAGATGCAACATTTAAAACCCCCCCACCTTGTGCGAAAAACTAATCAAAGGTAACATGCCAGCTAGGAGTAGTATCCCTCAACGAAATACTACCAACCCTTAGGTTAAGCGCAGGATCCTCCCGGCATATTTTAATGATATTGTTTAATCCTATAAGGGGCAAACAAGAAACGTCCACCATATAGGCGTTCTATTGTCACTCACCGTGGTACCAGCACTTACGTTCTATGCCAAAGCTGCATAAACAGGCTGAGTACAATCTGTTGAAAATGGCCTGTTTCAACTTTTGTTCTTTATGTGAGTGCAGTGGATCAACCTTTATTTTTATATATGTTTTGTATCTTAGCGTTTTTCATCAGAGACTTGAAGTAGAACTTTTTGGGTCCATTTGAAGTACTAAATCTAATATTCGAAGATAGATGAATTTGATACAAAAATTCCAAAACATGTGGTTTTTAAAAACAATCAAGTGCCTAAATAAAAAGTTATCGATGTTGGTGAATTTGACATATTTCCAGGCTGGAAGGCCTCGTTTGTAGATCCTGATCCTTTGTGGAAGTAGCAGACAAAGCTTCCATGGCGTATAGGATTCCCAATCCAATCAAAGCCGAGTTTCTCAACCTTTTACTTTCGTAGCTCAGCCTCCGGAAAACTCTAAAACAGCGGATAAAGCGACTCGAGTTTCGACGGCCCGGAACCACACTAGATTATCTTCTCGTTTTTCTCTCCGGCCAAGAAGAATTTATTAAAAATGGCGGTTGATGTAGTGGGATCGGCACGTTTCTGGCACATCCATCAACGTCCCGAGGCATGCTGTGATTCCAGGCTACCGTCATCAGGGAGGCTGTGACCTTCGATTCGCGTAAAGAACAAAGCTATTCAAATTGGGGCTATGAATATTAGAGGTCGCTCAAGCAAAGTGTGAGCTGAGAGGGAGAGTGCGAAACGCGATGGGATCTCGCTATTGTTTGGGTGATATTGAGCGAGTATAATCGGTTAGGCTGATTTAAATGAAGAAATATTTACTTCGAACATAATTGGTTTTTGGTGATGTTTCGAGAGCAATATAGTTCGGTACGCTTGAATTGTAATAAAGGTAATGAAGCGAAAATGCGTAGAAGTGTAGGTATATATAATTATATACTGGGTGTTTCAAAATCGACCCTCAGCATTAATTTAATTTTTTTCTAATGGACGCCGTATTGGATTTTTACATAAACGAATAGATTTTTTAATTGTTTCAAAAATATTTGATATGGGTTAATTTGAAAAATGCTTTTTAGAGACACTTCGCCTTTTTATACTTTGAATAAATAAAGCCGGATTATTATATTATTATTATTATTATTATTATTATTATTATTATTATCATTGTCATACATGGACTTTGCCAAACTTCACTTATATCAAAAAATATAATTTCCTTGTAGGCCTTGAAATTACCGGATAGTCATGTGTTTCGTGTACCGGATTTATTGATAAACCGTTGTTTATTTCCTGGCTTTATTCGAAATGGCAATTAGCAATAAATTGCATTTATCACTATTTCTCCTCTACAAAGGGGCCTAGTCAAATTCTCAATTACACGTTTCTGGTTTCGATTACCATCCTTATCTTTGTCTTTTTCTTACGAACTCCGTATTGGAATTTTGAGCAATCAAACATAATCTCATTCTGATTCTGCATCTAGTAATGAATATAATACATATATTTATTTCACGATGGACATTAAAAAATAGCGTTCATATGAAAAAACAATGTCGGTGATAAAAGTCGAAAGAAGAAACCTTGAATTCAAAATTTGAACACTCTTTCTTGCAGAGGAGAGAGGAGAGGAGAAAAGTGGGAAACACAACGTGCAATTTATTCAGATATCGCACCTCAAACGAAGCCCGGAAAAAAAATTATTTTGCGATGAATCTGGTACACCAAACAAGTGACTATCCGATAATTCCTGGGAAATTCAGTTTTATTAATTTTTCCAATTTCAATGTATGGGACGTTATATATTTTCTTCACAAAAATCCAATATGGCGACCTAAGAAACCATAAAGCTGATGCTGGAGAACAATAGACGAAACGTCATTGCAGTTCTGATAATGCCATTTTGGAGAGGAAAAGAGTGGCTACGATAATTCCACTACAAATAAAGTCATAAAAAAGCTAAGATGATTTTCTGAATTTTTTTTTCTCTCACTGGAAGTGCTTTGGATTTTGGAATTTTCTACGCGGCTGTTAATTACCTAAATAACGCAAATACGCAACTTTGCCTCCGTTAAAGTAACTTGGTATTTCTCCCCGATTTTTCCGAGAACCCAATGGTGAGCGTCGAATGTTAAACGCCCGGCATTTTGTTTCACAATGTTACAACATGTATAGGTTTCAAAACTTACTACCACTGTATGTTTTCGCCAGGAAATAGGAATTGTGCAAAATGTTTAATCACCCCGTAATCCATAGTAATCGCACCAGCAAACTACACCAAACTGCACTCCTAGACTTTCTTTGGTTATACGGGGTATAAAATTATGGAGCAAACGACAGGGGGTGATAGAGGGGCACATTTTTAATCAAAAAAACCATATATGTGCTTATCCGATTGTGCACAGTGTTTGAGTCATGGCCATTTTCAAGAATTTGTGGAAACAACTTCTGTGACTGTACTAGTTCTTTCTGAAGTTGTCTTCTGTTAATTTTTAATTAAACTTAAAGAATACGTTTCCAGAAGATTTGTCGCTAGAAAAAATGTATAAGTGTCCGGGAAATGTAGGTACAGCAATCGGCTAATCTGCAATTTAGTCTGTTGTCAAAAATATAGCATATTCAGCGAGACCTGTACAAAAAACTGGTAGGTGGACAATGTGTACATAGTGATGAAATACTTCTCGGTACTGTGACATTTTAAAATACCTATTAGATAATCAAATACCCTAAACAATTTCTGCGCAAAGTAGACAAAATATTGCAGGTACCTTAAATCCGGAAATTCCCATTTTTTTCATAGCCCTTTACCTGCCATTGCTGATCTTCTACCTGATGAATATGCCTACATTAACTAGACTGAATTTGCACTCACACTTTATTTCTAGCAGCACATCATTTGGGAATATATCATATTAATCTGATTATATACTAACCGTGCTACAATCGGATAAGGACATATATGCCTTATAAACGGAAAAAAAATATTTTGTAATAAACTTTAAGATAAAATTAGATAATGTCCGTAATTGTGTAAGGGCTCGTATAACTTGAGTAGTACCGCTTGGATTTTAATGAAGTTTTCACACAGTGTAACTACTACGCAAAAGCCCTGCAGTTTTCGAAATTCGGTCCAGTGGTAATGCAGCTGGAGACAAAAATATAAAGTGAGCAGAAAGCATTCAAACATAATTTTTGGCAGCAGTACCCTGACCGCACTGCCGATTCCATCAGCTTGCTATACTAGTGTGGTTCAGTACCAGTTAGCGCTATCAGGTGGGTGAGAAATATGGAGGATGGACTAATTAAATGGGCCGGTTTGGCTGACTTAGGGCCGATTTCACAAACATTAATATTATGGACCAATGGGAAAATACCTTATCGAAATGCAATTTGACATAAGCTGTCAAAGGTCTCAGAATATCAGTGATTTCTATAAAATATTGAATAAAACCGTGAAAATTCAACTGTATTATAAACAAGACCACTTCTTGATTCCAACATGATGCTTTTGTACAGAGAAAACTGGTCAACTTTCATGTATTTTGATTTGTGATATAAATTTACATTTAACAATCAGTTATCCCCAAAAGCCAACGGGAATGCGGCAAATAATAGGTCGATTTTCTAGCTGTTAAATTTGGCAGCAGATTTGGACGTTTGTTAATGCATGGCGATCTCGAATGTAAGTTCAATATATTGTTATCATTACATACCTGTTGAATAGTGTGGATTTGTCTGTATTTTGCAAGAAAATAGAATATAAAATACATTCCATCCAATTCCTCATCTTCCTTTACATCATACTGGTAATCATTTATTAATTTATGGGTTAATGAATTCATTCAAAGCAATAAAACATTGTCCTCTCCATCCTAAAAGACAGATAATATGTGTAATGCATAATGCAATTACAATGGACATAGACAAAAAATTATGAAAAATGTCTCACAAATAATGTCTTTTAAGTCCAAAAATCACAAAAACTATTAATGTTTATTGTTTGAATGCCTTTTTCACTAGTGGGGTTTTCTATCTGTCACTCGCAGGGTTGCAAAGCCTAACGACGATCACGTCCCGTGATGAAGGGTGCGACATGAATTTTTACATTTGCTGGTTTTGAATTTAAAGTAGGAATACAAACATAGTACTTATGATAGTTGGAGCTAGACTGATAACACTTCTTGAAGAATATTTGAAAAATGTGAACACCGTCATGGTCTGTTGTCAAATTGCAAATGAAGTATCTGAAAATTCTTACATAGAGTGGACCTTCGTCATAGTTTACTATCCTGATTATGATCCTTTTTGGCAGATGTGTTGTATCATCAAATTGATGAACAAATATAAGAAAGCTCTTTTATACCTACATGGAGAGGAATTTTCATGTGAATTTACTACTACTACATGATTATAAGCATCTTTGCGATACTCGTGAAATGTATTGATACTTCTAAATATAGGATCCTATCGAACATCCTTATTGTCAAGATGTATAACCCGAGGTACCGACAGTGCTATTTTGCGGCGTCATTTGCATTTCCAGGTGTTGTGCAACGATTTTGGGAAAAATTCGACGAATACTCTTATGTAGCATAGAAGAGTATATTTCAACAGTTGGCGGAGCTTACTCCACTGGGACCAGGGGGGTGAAACGGGATATTAATGCACAATCTGGCAACCATGTCGCACCCTCACCAAATGGCCACACAAGTCACCGTGTTGTCATTGAATAACATGGAATTAAACCTTCTTCAGAGTATATGTTTTGTGACTGGGACCAATGGTTGACAGATCCCACACATGTGTCACTCGATGAGTCTTGAAATGCAATAATCAGCTGTATTCAAATAATGTCTAATATAAATGTAACCTAGAATGTGTACTCGTGAAAAAAGAAAAATATGGCAAATTTGTAGTTTTTTGCAGGTTTTAGGTTTGCTGATAGCTTTAAGGCATATATTTGGGAATTTCTTAATCGCTGTGAATATAGTGTGGATGTTTGTTCAGTTCCTGAACAACAAAAAATATTCAACTTTATGGATGTATGGATATCAAAAAACCTGAATTGTTTAGTGGGAATATCAATCTAAGGTGCCATAATGGTTCTGATGAACGGCAAGTAAATGAATGAATGTTCTGAAACGAGCAATATCTTTTGGTAGAGCCTGTCATCAAGTAGGTGCATAATGGCTATCTGCAAGAGGTTTATAGGAAAAAACACCCAGTATCGCATATCAATTGAAGAAAATAATATAAACATGAATAAAAAATCAGCAATAGTAATTGAAACATGAATTTTATTATGAATTATATGTAATTTCTAAATATTCAATACGCTGGTGATGTTTCAATGACAAGCTGTCATCTCGTTCTTTGAGAGTATTTTGTTTTCAACATTTCATAGCTATTGGTTGATTGGAACTTGAAGCTCATTCGTTGTATTTGACGGTTTGTTACCCTATAGGTGGAGAATGAGGGACTGTTGTTGGTGAAATTGGCCTCAGTCAATTTATTTTTTTGTTATACATATTTGTAGCTAGTTCAAAGGAACTATCTTCTGCGGAATATAATCGTTTATGAACTGATGAGAACGTTGCGTGGTAAGTACAGAGTGATCCTACACGACGCCATTTTTGAAGAGGTAGTTGCAAATGGATGCATGGGCAGACATGCACTATTATCAGTAAGCATAAGATAAAAGTGGAATGTGTCTCAACTAAAGGAAATAATTTGCGCAACACCGATGGCACTGACTATGACATAAGATCGATAGGTGAAACAAGTTTAAAATGTAAAAAAATGAAACATAAGAAAATCGATATTCTTGCTGGTACTTTCTCTAACGTTTTACGTTGTATCTTGAAAAGTAAGTCCTTTTAATTGGATCAATCCAACCATGAAACAAAACATAGGACAGTACATTTAAAAAATCAATTGCTTTGTGACTCAATAATTGAAATAAATTAAAAAAGCTTCCCTTTGCACCGTACACAACAGCCGGTGAATAGTTTCCTTCAGAAAGGCTTAGCTTAGAAGCGGTGTAATCTTGCACAAATAATTTAAAGATTCTAAAAGAATGTAATAGTTGTTTAAATCATAATGTTTTGAAACAAAAGTCATTATTTAAATAAATGTTACTTTAGATTAATCAGCCACATCCTTATAATGTTCTCAATATATGGTAACTATACAACAAGACTGTCAACAATCAGGAACAAGGACTCGATAGCCATAAAACCTTTTGGTCAATGTTCCAGCTGCCCATTTCTTCTCACGGTCCATTTCACACAGTACATCAGTGATATGCGTCTCCGAAAACGAGTAAAACGCTTTTCGTCTGAGAGTAGAAAAGTAATAGCAACACAGCAATCTTTTAAAAATTCATTTTTAACTACTCTCCGACATCGCTAGACTGTTTATGTTCTGGTTACTACTTTAAAAAATATTTACCTCAAACTACAATTCGCTTGAAGCATATAAGGTTTTATGGAATACTGGTTGACATTACATTTTCGGTACAACTTGACTATCTTACATTTGGTTAAACTGTCACAAGACTTGCTATCGACATGTGCAATAAAGCAGGGCAAGATTCCTCAAATGAACCAATTTTTTTGTATTTCCATTATTTTGCTGTTTATGTTTCTTATAATAAAGTGAACGCTATGTCACATATTTCTGTACAAGACATTGAGCGATTTATATGGAAAAAATACTGTCGACCGATAATAAAAATCCCATAATTTCCTAGCTGAACTCTGATGTAAATTTATTCAATGCCATTGTTAAACTTGCTTTTTATGGGGGAATGGAATTAAATGTCACGGAATTTACGAGAGCAGTCCCATCAAGATAAAACGGCTGTAGTAACTTAATACAGACAGTCGCTGGCTCTTGGCGCTTTACAACACAGGAAGGGCTTGAAATTTTCCGTTGCAAAAACATAACACTCTTTAAATTGATTTTTGAATTTGATACGGTTGTGCAAGTCGCTTCGGGTCTAAAAATGTTGGCTTTTGAAACGGGACGATGATAGCGGATGGTGAAATCAATGACCGCTTGCACCGCGCAATCTTGGATATAATGAAGGTATCCTATGCTGAAGCGTAGATCCAAGAGTTAGATCACTAAAGTTGAGCACACACGCTTAGGTGTTTCCTGCCTACCAGCACAGGTATTACGTATCTTGAAAAGTGACACTTCGTCGGTTTTTTTGACATTTCGTAGGTTTTTTGTGACAACGTAGATTTTTCCACAATATGTTAACTAAGCGCAAGCTATTGTACACTTGTTGTGAACTTTTTTTGTAGCTGTACGTGTTGCTTAAACGTCAGTGAACAGCGATCGCAGTGAGTAAACGTGGAATGAACTATTTGCACACTCAAAACTACCTAGTCAGCAAGATGACATTTCGTCGGTTTTTTGACGTTTTTAGGATTTAAACATTATACCCCTGCCGCAGAGCTATTACGTATCTTAGCATTATATACGTTTTTGTGTCATTATTTAGGCTTTTCTATAAGATATCAGCTTGAAACTAGCTGTTGTTCACTTGATGAGCACTCGTTGTGTAGCTGTAGGTGTTACTTAATGTCATGATGCTTGATCTATACATGGTTTGGCTCTGATGTGGTGTGACATCTGCTTCAAAGATGCCATTATTTGAGGTCTAAGCTGTAAGTTGTAGCTGAAGTGGAACGGCAGTGTATAGTGGTGCTTCGTGACGAGTTGTGTGCTAATAATACGTGTTGACGATAATTCCTTTGATTTTTGTCTCAAATACATTCATCTGATATGAAAATCTATGAATTAGTTGCGCAATCATTTTTTCTTATTCATCCTGGAAATTACATATCCAAATTCGCTGAATTTCAAAGATGCGAGAGGTAAAAAAGGAAAATCCCTGCCCAACTAACAATTATCCTATTAGAGTTTTAAGAATGACTATACAGTATTCCTTACACAGCATTGTATACTGTAAGAACATTGGCAAAACCCTCTTAGAACAGCTATACAAGCGGAATGGGCACACCTAATAGGACACTGCAGTCATTTAAGAGGTTGTATAACGGCTGCAGGTAACAGTTATACAACAAAAGTGTAAGCCTCTTGCAGCCGCTATATGACATTTGCGTCTGTGTAAGATTCAGTTTTTGTCAACTATACAACTATTCTGTTACGTTTTTTTTATACTCCAACTACCACGACCGCCTAACGCCTAAGCACCCGTTGGGTACCGTGGGGCTATAGGTGGATACATGGGAAAGGGGGGACGCCACACGGACTCTGGGACGGGACTCGAACACGCACAGCGCACGGCGACTGATCAGGAGACCGAAGAGTCTACTACTGCGGCCACCGCTGCTGCCGTGATTCTTCTTTATTGCAACCAAACTATTTCTTATGTATTGTATAGACCAAGTGATGGATATATAACTAACACATTACCGTCATCTTGTTTTCTTACTTATCGGCCATTGTGAATATCATACACAGGTATATGATAAACTTCTACACTGTGTTATAGGGCTATTGAATTACTTGCGCAGCAAATTTTATTGTGATTATCGTGCAAAGTAGTTACGCAAGTTCTACGGGCTTCGTATTTGATTCATATTTTAATAATGATCAAAAGTATGTCTAGCTGTTTAAGATGGAAAACTGAACTTATCTGCGTTAAATCTTCCATAAATCCTATATTTAGACACGATTACACTAATGTTTATCACCTTATATCGGTAATTTCGAACTGAAACATAATTATTTAATATTAAATAGAGGAATAAGTGTTTGCCCAATATGGCGGGTGGTTGTGTATAATCGTGGCACCGTCCATGTTGTCTTTAGTTTATTAGAGTATTTTGGTGTTGCCTGCAGGTGTTATACTATAATTTGACAAATGTCTAAAATGAAATACCGACAGAGCCGAATGATTTACCCAGAATTTGTACCAGATCTATATCTTCTGCTTAAAGAGTTGATAAAACCTTTTGAACCAATATGCATGCGCTGTCTGTCTTAAAACATTGCTTATGGAATTTTAACAAAATATGACAGCAGAAAGATAGGTTATGGTGAAGTTGTATACGAACATATTTAGCAACGAATGTATGCCGAGCACAGCAATTTTTGTAGGACAAAAGTTGCAATATTGTTGCATATGTACAGCCTTCAACAGTTACTAAACAACAGTTGTATAAGTGCTTCCACTGGGAGCAATTTGTTGGCTGAAGTAGTAAATTTGCACAGCAAAACAACGATGCTCGGGTTTATTTTATAAACGTTACCATGGATGCCACAACACAACCATTTTGACTAACGGGCAAATATGCCATATAAAATAGTTGTATAAACGTTTATGCAACAGTTACAAATTTTGTCCTATAAGGTGTAGTATAACTATGCTATAAGAATATTTTAAATTCTTCATTTTAGAGCAAATATGTTGCAGAAAGTAAATTGGCATTCCACATAACATTAAGACAGCATTTTGGTGTTCAGGCAACAACAATAGTGAGCTTTTATGGCTGAACGGTTCTTTTACCAAAAGCTGATAGCACTACTTTGCTAGTTGGGTGGTCAAGCATATTACGACTAGCAGGTGACAAAATAGGTTACAGACAGGAATATTTTAGAGAAATTTATTTTATCATTTTGCGATGTCAAGTAGAAAATACAAATCAGCGCCTAGATATAAGGCACTGCGAAAATCTTTTGTCTTCAACGCGTAATTCTAGATTTTTCTGTGATGTGGCCTTAAAGGTAACTAAATACATCTATTTTTCAAAATAAAACCCAAAATATCATACATCATAACCTCTCATTAGAAAGGACAAACATACAACCTGCCTGGCACAGCTAACAGATATACTTCATGGGCAGCATATTTAGTGATAATTTTCTCACATAGCAAATATCACTGACTTTTACTCAAACACCTATTCAGATGCAACTTTGCTGCTCTGCTATTTAACCAATTTTCTTTCTTTCACATCCTATAGCATTATTTCATGTAGCTGATAGAAACTATAGAAACTGTAAAGTGCAGCAAAGCCTCGATGATGTTGCAGCTGCCTGAGCAGATTTTAAGTCTGCCATACCTGAACCGATACACACATCTTGCATTCAAATACCATTAATTTAAGCTGACTTTCGTGTAGAGCGCCTCCATTTTGCCAAATAACGCTTGCTATAGTCGACATGTGGATAAATTACTCGATATGCTTCTGAAAAGATAAAGTATTGGCGATTTAATCGGATAAATATCAGATATACCGTAATTATTTACCTCAACTACGAGCATATGGTTTTGAAGCAATTTCGCCAATAGCGGTGGGGTAGCGACGGCGGGAAAGAGAGCATGCCTTGATGTATGTATAGTATAAATGTTAAATAAAAATGCTTTTCCAACAAAAAAGAAAAATATATTAAATATAAGAAAGGGACATGTGGCCACAACAAATATACTGTCAACCATGAAGCATCAAGGGCTTAATTCTTTTGGTGAGTTGTTCTCCTGCAACTTATAAATAAAATCTGAATATCATAGCAATGCTGACATCATCATGCTTTTCTGTAACACCTACACCTTCCAGCCAGCAAAATGTTTTCAAGATCTGTGAAATGTAAAATATATCGAAAGTCTATTTATAACTCCCATACACAGCGCATGGCTTCCACACGCTAAAAGAAGTACAATGTTTTTTAGAAGTTTCTTTACAATTTCTTCTTTCTTTTTTATATATAATTATTAGAATTGGTCAATGCAAGTTATCAAAAGCAGATTTCGGTTAGCTTGAGAAAATCGACTTTGCCGATGGGGTTTTAGATCAATAATAACTATTAAGGATAAAATATATTCCATTTTTCCATTTTGTGAAAGTTAACAAAAACCGCATAGCTTAAGAATTGTATCACCATATAGGTAAGAATTCACAGTGCTTCTTAGAAGCTCACTATGAAAAGCCTTATCAAATTCGTGAGGTAAATGGGATTTAAAAGTAGACAGATGGAATCTTGCAAACACATTTTTAAGATGCGTTTTGACATAGTAGATAATAACTTGAATGCCTCAGCTCGTAAGCGGTCCACTTAATTCAACAGTACTTCATAGCAATCATGAAGTGTGGACAGGTTTCTGTTATTTCTAAAAGCTTCAATAGCTTTATTATGGTGAGTCTTGCACAAAATTTCACCTAGATTTTCTTTAGATTAGAAAACAACTTTTATTCCGTAACTAAGCTTGACTACCAGTTGCATTGTGCTATAACGCCACTTAACGGTAATCGGCGTATTTGCTGTTGAGGCCTAATGAGGACTCTAAGAAACAACCCTAGCGGAACGTGAGTTAATCTTTTTGGTTGCGTAGGTTACGATGGCGCCTCATGTTTCCTGACTTATTTGGTTCAAACTCTTTCCCAATTTTCCTGTGTCACATCTGAGAACACTCTTGATTAGGCAGAATAGCGTCACATCTCTAACAACTTATTGATTAACTTACTCCTTTTGCTGTAGATAGATCGTATGGTGTAAGGGTTTCCCCATGGAACAGCTTCCAAAATCCATAGCGTAGGAAGGTGCCAAGTTTATAGTTTTATGTTTAGGTTAGGGAATTGTAAATTTTAAAGGAATACCCTAATTTTTATTATTGTAGTCAATTGACTGTATCAACTTTATTATGACCTAACATTATCGTTTTTTATTCTTGTCAATTTTGGAGATACGGAATCATGCTTCTTCCGAAATGAATACAAAAACGACAAGGTACAATTATCTCTTAAACGATCGAACCGAAATTCGTCAAAATTTGTACAGGGAAGTAACTGGACATTCTAAATTCATGAATTGCATTTGCGATGTTTCCAAGATTCTATTTAAAAAAGTCAAGGAAAGGGAATAAGGAAATGTAGTTATCAAATAAGTAAATAATAGTGCAAAATAATAACAGAATAATAAAAAATAACAAAATACCTTAATCAGGTGCGCAAAATGGCTACCATCGTTGGCTTAACAATATCCTAGGCGATCATAAAATTCTGCCAAAGTATTCGATAACATGTCTGGAGTAATTTGTGCAGCTTCGTCCAAAATATTTTGCTTGAGTCCTTCTAAATCGTTGGGCCGATCTTCATAAGCTCTGCACTTCAGAAAACCCCAAAGGAAGAAATCTGGTGGGAAACGAGGTGGCCGTTCCAGCGTGCCGCGTCTTTAAATCAGTCTTCCTTGAAACCGGTTATTTAAAAACTCGATGACGCCTCTGGAGAAATGAGCTGGAGCTCCATCATGCTGGTACCAAATTTCGTGCATATTTTCATTTAAATTTCTAATTTTTGGTATCATGGTTCTCTAAGGAGATCAAGATACTTTTCTCCCGTCAAATTATCATCTATGAAAAATGGACCAATGACATGGTTCCCAAAAATTTCCGCCCAAACATTAACTTTTTCCGGGTATTGAGTGTGAAATTCCGACATCCAGTGAGGATCTTCTCTACTCCAGAATCTGCAGTTGTACCGATTCACTTCATCATGACTGAACAAATTTTTTTTGTGGAAATTGCGGTTGTTGCTAACTGAGCTCGACGGTCTGGATCATCTTGCAGTTGGTGGAGGTAAACCATTTTGTAGGGTTTGAGTTTTTCATCGACCGAGTTCTGACTTATCCGCGTATTAAGGGCTAACTGTATGGTACTTGTCCTAGGGTTTTCTTCGAGTTGTAAAAGAACATTTAAATTATTCTTATCGCTAGTAGCAGTTTTAGGTCTCCCTGATCTACGTTTCCTTTTCATACCACCGGTTTCGAGAAAGTTTCTTACTGTCCTGCAGATGGTAGATTTTTTAATTTGTTTTTCGGGATAGAGCGCATTAAACAAATTGCACACTTCTTGATAAGGTCTTTGTTTATCTCCATATCCTCGAAAAATAAGAATTTCAATTCGCTGTTCTTTGTTAAGTAGAAATGGCATAATAACGCCCGCAATATTTGTCACTTTTGAATTGTTTTGACATTTCTAATTGTTATGGTTCTGACGTCTCCATGACATTACAAACCAACGAATAACACGTCTTCTTGTTTATTTTGCAAAACAAACAAACGGATGATTTCTTACTAAGATGAAAGTGTAAGGAATAAAACAAAGCGTGATGCCATATCTCCGAAATTGACTGGAGTAACAAAAAGGTTAATATCAGGTCATAATAAAGTTGATACAGGCAATTGATTACAATAATAAAAATTAGGGTATTCCGTTTAAAATTCTAAGATTTTCTAACTTAGAGAAAAAACTATAAACCTGGAAACCTTTCAAATATAATTTTTGAATTCTTCATGTTGAGATATCCCTTTCCACAAAATTTGGTTCATTTATATTTGACGGTTGCTGAGATAATCCACCGTTCCGGTTTTTTCTACTAACCCTGCATAGTATCAGAACTGGAGTGAACCAATGGATTCAGGCTAGGTTGAAGGAGCAAGTCTGCGATTTGCTTGTCTCAAAAATCTGAGTATCCATATTAGTAAAGATTAAAGTTCATTCCATAAGAGGACTTGACATAAGTTTTTTTTTACCGTTGTGTTATTATATTCCTATTATTGTGTTACGTTTTGGAAGTGCGAGTGTTTGCGGATAATTCGGGAGTTAGATGATTAGGTCAACGTTGTTCTTGTATAATTGGAAAAGAGCGGCACAAGCCAATGATGGTAAATCTTCCCACCGGTAAGTGTTATTGTTATATTGATACAACATTGTCACTTTGGTTTGCAATGGTAGTCTTATGAGTCAAAAGTTTGCACTAAAACAATGCAATGCGAATATATACGCTTCGTTCTTTCTGATCTCTTCGATTTTCTTGATTTACCGTATATCTCTCAATGTATCACAATTCATCTGAATTGGCTCATCTATGTCGAACTTACCGGCTTCTTTCAACAAAGCTCCATCTTTCAACGCTTATCTATTAGAAACGGGCGCCATAGAGATACCGCCAACTCAACATATTTCTGTCAACCTTTATTTTTATTACATCCAATATAGCAAATCCAGAGCAGAAGATTATTCGGGGGGTTGAATCAATTTCTTACTTTATACCCAATAAAACGGGTTTAAGTTTGGGAGATTTCGACTCCTTCCTTTTTTCGACAGGGTCTTAATGTCCCATTTCCTGGTTTCCTTCATTCTCTTTATTGCCTCTTGATGTGTCTTGAGAGCGAACACTGGCGGATTTGACAGTCGTTGCTGCACACTATCCTTTCGCACCTATAAAAGCTATAAACGGTTCCGTCAAGCAGATTGGCTATTCAAGATATCTCAGAATATGTATCCCACATTTTATTATTCAAAACAGGCTTAAAAAAATACTCTTACGCCAAGATGTAAGGCATTAGGGATGAGTTCAGTTGAAAAGACACATCTTGAGCGCGCAAAGATTTAGACATTTTATGAAACAGGTGTGAACGACGCAAGTTCATCCTGTAATAAAGTTTTGGCAAGCGCTTTATGAGTCTGATAAAGGGTTTCTTTATAAGTATAATCACTTACATATACTTCAGTTTGATACAAAAACCTTCTGGAACATAAGATAACATTCCAAGTTTCTGTGAAGTCTCGCGCGCTTTTTTTCTGTAAAAAATACTTGTCTCTAAAGGAGGTCGCTGGAACATAGTTTTTGGCAAATTTGCTGTATTTATTTTTGTTTATCTGAAATTTAGACGCTACTTTCTGTTCTGCTCACACGCTTTTAATACGTAGTCCTTCTACTGGACTGGACGAGAAGTTCTGCGAATTTTGAAAGACGTGCTATCTGTAAAAATATACAGCTAAACCTCGGCCAGTCGGCAGTTCGGTTCAGAAGTCTAATAGCCTAGTACAGTGCCTTTCAGAAAACCTTTTTTATTTTCTGAAGAAGTTAAGTTAGGGAGCTGAATTTTGGAATGATGAAATTGACCCAAATGTATGGGGGCTGGATGCCATATTGTGAAAAAAATTTTTAGTAGACAGGGGGTCATGAGATGATTCACTTTGAAGCCCCTCATAATCCCAGAATATAAAATCACTAACCATTGAATCGCTTAAGCGTAAAAAACACTAATTAAAACGTTATAGTATGTGGTATCAGTCTTCCCTTTTTGGAAGGGTCTATATGAATGTGCAATAAAGTATAGATATTCTGGTTAAAAAAATTTGCAGATGAAATATTTCAATTGTATGTTCCATATTTTATTACATATTCGGATACACCCTTCCAAGAGAAGAAAACATGTAATATACTGTAAGATTTTGAAGGGTGGTGGTTGTTGAGTTACAAGCGACTTAATGCACAAAAGCGCTCAACTTTGACAGCCTTATAGTATTCTCCAAATATGGTCATTTTGAACGTTAGTGACTCTATAGTAGGAATAAGACCTTCAAAACGAGGTATCAAATGACCTCCCGTTCCTTTAAAAATATTTTTAAATGGCGCCAAGCCACCATCTTGAAACTTTCAGCTGTCCCTTTTACGCTAATGCTTATAAATTTTTATTTTTGGGGTGCTTATTTATTATAAACAAAAATAACTAACCACTGTTTGTTGCCTCAAAAATTAAATGAAAATAGATAGCAAAAATTACTCTTCCATACCAGCTTATTATTTGTGTTTATAGGAGCTTGACAGGGGCAGAAACTGGAAGCGAAACATGCTCCGTGTAAGAAATGGTATGCCATTTTCCAATTAGGTGAATTTGGTTTTTAAGATGCACCTCGCGTGGGACGATCCAACATTGACGACAATAACCACCACGGGTATTACGTATCTTGGAACGCAACATTATGTCGATTTTCTTAGACATTGTGTTACTTTTTTCTGACATTATGTAGGTTTTTCACAGTACACTGTCGAATTATGAGTCATGTACACGCTATCGGTAATTACGCAGAACGCGGGTGTGGCGGCGATTTCCCGTAATCTTCCATAAAGTTTTTGAAAATACAAAAACAGTAAAAAATCGTAGCTTATAACTTTAAAGATAGCCTGTCTTCAGAAAGGAATACATATAAATAACCCGTCAGGCACAGCTAATAGATATACGTCATATTCAGTAATGATTTTTCCACACAGCAAATATCACTAATTTTGTACACATGCAGACCAATAAACGCAGTCATCCAGATGCGTTCTTGCTATTCAACCAACTTTATTCTCAGATATGAAAGCTGCAGGCTACTCGGCTTCACAAAACATATGCAACAAACAATGCGTTTAGCGTTTAGCTGAGTCATTCCTCCATAGATGGACGCGATCCTAGTGAGCAAACGTGGAATGATGTTTGCACCCTAAAAGCTAGTCTAGTCTGCAAGATGACATTTTATAGGTTTTTCTGACGGTTTTTACATAATACCTGTGCGGGTCCTTGCTGTCGTAAGAGATGCTAACAGAGTGAAAAAGATCTGTTGTCTGGGTACTCCACCTACCATACATAATCGCCGCTATAAATAGAAGTTTTATACAAAACGTCGCTTCTGAACTTACGTTCTTTCATTCCAGAAGCCTCAGCAAACAGTTCTGACCCAATTTTGCCTTGCGATCTCTGTTTTTTGAAATATTTTAGCAGAAGGGGACAAAATAAATTCACAGAAATGTTACACTTTGCTGGAAAAATTGCAAAACGACAATGATGGCTAAACATTTTAATCAATTGAGGCTTTCCGAACTAGCCTCTCCGAGTTTCTCGAACAAAAACCCCCGGAGCTTCGCACAAGTGGCATAATGATCTGACCACTAGGTTTGAGAGGGGTTATAGGCCGAGATGAAGTTACGGTAAATTTTCACTCCAATATCCACGAAATGTTTCCTACAAATCAATAAAACCTTTGCTTCACCAGACATTCCTTTGATAACATTTTATCGACAATACTTGTTAATTTAAATACCGCAGGCAACTTGCAGAAATTCCACTATGCCAATAAGGATATAGTAAGGAATAATCTGGAAGGTGAGAAGTAGATGGCGCTGGTTAGGGTGGCGGTCATTTCTGAAGTTATAAACAAACAGAGTTGTCAATAATTATTGCTGAACAGCTGTTCGCTTCAATAGATGTCAAAACTTGACGAAGTACCGTGGAAGGTACGTTACTTTTCTATAAAATCTATTTCTCCCCATCTACTTCAGACAGTCCTATCTCAAACCACACTAGCGCTGCCATCTATACGCTATACGTAGGCATAATTGAATTAGGCACCTCAGCCAAGGTGCTATGCCTCTCAGTACTATGGCCTCCTTCAGATGGTATTACCCGAACTGGCGCTGCACGGCACGGGTATTATGTAAGAAACACACAAAATGTCAATAAAAAGTACAATATGCCATCTTGCAGATTATGTAGTTTTTAGGGTGTAAACAGTCATTCATCGTTTGCTCACTAGTATCGTTGTGAGCGTCCATCTATGCAGGAATGGCTCAACTACACGCATTGTTGGTTGCATTTGTTTTGTGAAGCCGAGTAGTCTATAGTTTTCATCTCTGAGAAGAAAATTTGTTGAATAGCAAGACCGCCTCTGGATGATTGTGTGTGTTGGTCTGCATGTATGCAAAATCAGTGATATTTGCTGTGTCAGAAAATCATTACTGAATCTGCTGCCAATGAAGTATGTACTAGTTGTGCCCGACAGGCTATTTATATGTTGTCCTTTCTGAAGACAGGTTATGTTCACAGTTATAAATCACGATTTTTAATGTCTTTTTTATGTTTTCAAAAACTTTGTTGTAATTACTGTTAGCATGTATATGACTTTTAACTCGACAGTGTACAGTGAATATTATCATTTCTTATCTCTCTCATTTTTGAAATTCAGCAAATTTGCATACATATAGGGTAGCCCATCCATGTGTGGACGGAATATTACTCATAAACAAATACATTTTGGGAAAACCTATTTATGCGATGTTATACATGACATTTGAGCATATATTTCTAAAATATTTTGGCCATTATAGTTTCGACCCAAAGCTGTGATTTTTCGAAATGAATGCCTCAAATTTTATTGCACATTTGGATAAACCAATTCAAAAGAAGAAAAATGATATAACATACTAGGGGGTTTTGGTAATTAACTACTGAGATATAAGGTGTTTTGTCTAGAAAAGCTCCTACTTCGGCAACCCCTCAGTCCGCCATTTCGAAATTTGGAGTGCCGAATTTTATATAAAAAAAACACTTCAGCTTTTATCTTGTTTGTTACTTTTTCGAATTTTAAGTTTTGCTCATACAGGGTGGTCAAAAACGCAAATTTTAGTTTTTCTTAAAAATTGCAAATGTATCACCCTGTATATTTATGCAAGTTTGGATTCAATTTTTTATAAGCTTTTTTTGATACTAGACACATGAGGGTTTTTACGGCTCATTGTCGGTTATTAGCACGTATTTTATGTAACGGCTTAATTCCATAAAATATCGCATCATCCTTGGAATCAAATAAATTGTTGATTAGTTGCAAACCATCAAAATTAGCTTTGTGAGCATTATAATAAAAACATGTTTTAAATCAAGTAGCGCAGTGGAATATAGTAAAAAATGAATTTAAGTTATCCAAGAGTCACGAATGAGGCGAATCAGTGGGAGGTTCTATTCAAGTTGCAGGAAAATCCTAATTTAAGTGCACTGCAAATTGGAGCAGAAACTGATATATGCACATCGTTTATCCATAGGACTATTCACAAGCATAGGTACCATCCATATCACCTATGTTTGCATCAAGGCCTTCATGCTCAGGATTTCGCAGTTCGAATGGAGTAGTAGAATAACGCTAACTAAAGTGAGCGAAGACACCACTTTCCTGATTAAGGCTCTTTTAACGATGAGGCAACTTTTAAGAGCATAGGTGTTGTCAACAGGCTCAACATGCACTATTATGCGACGAAAAACCCTTACTGGGTTAGGCAAATAGATTTACAAAATAAATGGAGCTTGAATGTTTGGGGAGGAGTTATTGGCAGACAAGTTATCGGGCCTTTCTTTTTCAACAACAGATAACAGGTACAGAATACTTGAATTTTTTGATCGAGCATTTGCCTTTGCTTTTGGGGGATGTCAACCTGCAAACTCGGATACATATGTACTTCCAACATGACGGCGCACCTGGGCATCATCATAATCGTGTGCGTAACTATTTGGACACCTGGAGTAACAATCGTTGGATCGGTCATGATGGGCCTATATCTTGACCTCGTAGATCACCAGATATGACACCGATGAACTTCTGTCTATGGGGCTACGTTGAGCAAGAGGTTTATGGGTATCCACAATCTACCCAGGAAAATATGGAGGAAAATAATTAAGGATGCTTTTCTAAACATAAGGGAGCACATGCTGAGGGATGTGTAACGGTCAATTATCCAAAGACTACGGCTGTGTATTCAACATGATGGATATATTTTCGAGCAGTTATTGTAGATTAGGTCTTGAGTAGTGATAGTTGTTTGTATATGTTGTTGTTATAGTTATTTTTCTCTACTACGCTTGAAGTTGATTTATACTGTTCTGATTGTTATTAGTTTTTACGCTAAATCTGTATTCTTAGTGGCAATATGGAACTAGCTCACTGTTTGTCTTTTGTTTCCATGGATGATGTGACTTTTTTCCTTAATTTTGGTGTGTTGTTCTATTAAAAGATTAATAACTCAAAATCTATTGATTTTATCTGCATCAAACTTCATACCAAAAAAAAAACTTATACAAAATTGAATCGGAACTTGCACAAATATACAGTATTTGAAGTTTTTGAGAAAAAGTACAATTTGCGTTTTGTATGAGCAAAAATGAAAATTCGGAAAAGTAACAAATAAGGTAGAAGCTGAGGTGCGTAAGTTTTCTTTATAGAAAATTCAGCACTCCGAATTTTAAAATGCGGATTGAGGGGTTGCCGAATTGGACAACTGCATAACGAGTTCACAACAAGTGTCCATCAACTAGTGCTAAGTTAATATCTTGTAGGAAAACCTTCATAATGCCACAAAAAACGAATATTATGTAAAAAAAATCTACATGTCACTTTTCAAGATACGTAATACCCGTGCGGCAGCATGTACAGCACTGTATCAAATTGTATATTTGGTGTTGGATTTTTAACTTTTCGCAACCTCATATGGCATGTTTGAAGTTTTGGCTTTTACACAATCGTCTGCAAAGATCAGCATCTGGAGTTCTCGGGTTGATTCAACCCTAGGTGACCAAAAATAATTTCGGATGACGATTAAAATAAAACTACTTACCGTTCTGTTTGCTAGATTCTTGACTCTACAGTTGAGGTATGCTGTTTTTCCAAGGAGGGCTGAGACATTCTTAGAGGCCGACAGGTCAAAATGCGGCCCTCTGGTGGTGCTTTCGATCAGCGAGTTGCCACTGTTCCCTCCAGTTTGGGCACCCAAGGCTGCAATAAAAACATGACAAGTTGAAATTCATTCCATTCCAATATTTTATTCATGTATTGAGATACAGATACAATAATATCATTGCAGATATACTGAATACCGGTATGGAGCTCCGGAATTTAATGCCTTTATCGGTATCTGTCATGGAATCGTGACATTCGATCACTCCGCTTAATGAAATTTTTATAGGTCCTGTCAGGGTTTTTGGCAGGTCAGAGTGAAGATACAGGAACTACTGTCCACCACCCTCACACATACATATACAATAAGTCTCCTCGAATGGGAGTTTGTTAACCAAAGAAATATGTTTTTTTAATTTTCTCTGTCTTGAACATTGTTGTTGTTGTTACACCGGGAGTGATTGGTTGGAGCACTTATTTCGTATGAGGTTGTAACTTAACGACTGAGAATCATGAAAAGAATTATATAGATGTTGAGAGACCAACATACTAGAACCACGCGTTCCAGTGTGATGTTACGACTCTGACTTTGAGATTATAAAAAATAACCACCAAGTGGAACGTTACATCGCCTGATGAAAACTCACGCAAAGAATTTTTTTTTTGTCCAGCGAATTCTCGTTCTAGTATGATCCTAGTATAGACACATATAAGTGTTTAAAGAGGATCTCAAATGTAGTTAGTTCTACACCTATGAGTTGCATCGATCTGTTCGCAAAATTCTCATAATGTAGGATTCTGGTTGTATATCCGGAAATAAATACAACAGTTCTGCATTTAGGCGGCGATATATCTTCCGGAAAATATTCAATTCTTCAGGCCATGGAAGCGATCAGAGAATATCGAAAACGTGCGTTAGGCATAATAATTCAGCTCGGCCTTGACGTGATATACCATAATAGCCCAGTACTCACAGACTGTACATACTGGAACCCCGAGTTCAAAAACACATGATGTGTCTTAGGTTAGTATTGAAAACTATTATTAATACACAAATAACGGTATTTTCTAAGTAGGCCTTAAATTCATTAGATAGATATTTATTTGATAATATCACCAGCCATGCAGTGCTAGAGCATTTTTAGGCTGGGTATAGATTAACAGTTCTCATTGAACAATTTTATTAAAGCAGATAACATGATATGGATTAAAGAAGATCAAATGTGTGAAAATCTATCTTCCTACAGTTCGATTTTATTTCACGTAATGTTAACTATTTTCTTTCTCTTTATTTAATGATTATGATGATATACGAGGGCCGTTTGATAAGTCAGTGACTTTTTAAATAAAAAAAATGTTTTTCGGCAAATCAGCATTTTATTTCTCAACATTCCTTTTAGCCCGATACATTTAATCCAGCGTTTTTCCAATTTTTTTATTCCTTCCGATTAGTAGTTTTTATCAAGGCTCCCAAAATATGCGTTTGGTTCAATGATTACCTCTTCATTCGACCCAAATTTCTTACCACCCAGCCATTTTTTCAGGTTTGGAAATAGGAAGTAGTCGCTGGTGGCTAAATCTGGAGAATAGGCTGGATGGGGCAGCAGTTCGTATATCAGTTCATGAATTTTTGCCATCGAGACTACACACGTGTGTACCCGTGTGTTAACTTGATGGAACAGCAATTTTTTTTTCGCCAAATGCGGTCGTTTTTGCTTCAAAGCAGCGTTGAATCTGTCTAACAGCTCTGAATAATACTCTCCCGTGATCGTTCTGCCCTTCTCAAACAATGTTTAATTAGAACACGAAATTCACTTTTCCCCATTTTTGTTAGAATTTATGAGTTTGTCTACTTTCAACGGCTGTCAAATTCCAATGAAATGACACAGCTTGTTCACATTTTGACAGTTGTCATACAAAAGATGGCAGTTGACGGCAGCAGTGTTGCATTCAAGGTTACTGTGCGCGAAATTCAAAAAGTCCCTGGCTTAACAAACGGCTCTCGTAACTTTCAGAAGCTACGTAAAATAACAGAGCAGCAGATATTGTTTTTACGACATTATTCTATGTCTAAGTACAGCTCGAAATAACTAACAAAGTACACATTTTTTTTTGACACTTAACGTCCCATTAGACAGATCCAGTTGTTTATTTTAATTCTTAGACAATAACATGATGCCACTACATTCACGGCTTCGAAATGTTATTTCCAAAGGCGAAATTCGGACTCGCGGCCCGATTAGCTGGCGTATAAGTAGCACGATACTCAGATACATCGGTCCACCCAAGTCCCCAAGTACAAAATATAAAAAACCTCACTTAGATGTATTAATGCTTTTGGGAGTTTTTGTGTTAGTGGTTAAAATCATAGAAGAACAGGACAGCCTAACTTTCAGAAGCCGGATGAAACATTTTCGTGCAGCTTCAATACATTTTGCATTTAATTAATATCAATTTAAGGCTATAGTTTTATGTACGCTGCACCTGACCAAAACCAATGTGATCCTAATAAGAAGAATAATGTTAGTGATGTAGAGTACAAGGAACAAAACTTCACATTAATTTCTAATTGTGCCGGCTTGTAGATGAAACACAGTACCAGTCTTAATGTCCAGCTCAAGCGAAGTCAGGAAAAATAAAAACGGTTTTGGGGAAATTTATTCTTTGCATCTTCGGAAATACTTTGAAACCTTCTAAGTATCACTTGCTCTTAACCACTAAATGAAATGTCATTCATTCGAATTTGTATCACTAATCGTTTCCGTGATTTCTACGGTAAAAGTCGAATTTGAAACACCAGATGTAGACCAACTGAGACTAAAGATGTGAAATATTGGGAATGCTGCCAATAACAGACTACTTTTTAGTCCTTGACTAAAAAGGTTCCCGTTTTCGTGTTTTTACGAATGTTCATTAGTTTCTTCAGGAATCTACAATTGAAAGCATTGCAAATAAATAGCAAGTGTCACGTTTCCTGTTTCTTTCTATGTCAGTGTATATGTTTACACTAATCACAATTACGAGGGATGTCTGTTAAGGTTTGCATATTGGAAATAAAACAACACGGTAGATAGTTTTAAATGACTTTATTGTTTTTCGAAGTATTCTCCACGAAGATTAATACACATCTGCATGCGCTCAAACCAATTTTCGAAGCACTTATTCCACTCGTTTGCTGGCAGATCCAAGACGGCATTTTTTAATGCGTCAACTGCTTCTTCTGGTGACTGGAACCTTTGGCCACGCAGTCTGTTTTTAACTTTCGGGAAAGTAAAGAAATCGTTAGGATTTAGGACTTAGATCGGGACTGTATGGAGGATGGTCCAGTAATTCCACGTTTTCTTCCGTTAAATACTACCTTGTTCTTTGGGCTGAGTGCGGGCTTGCATTGTCTTGGTGGAGGATGATTCTTCTTTCGGGGTTGATTTTTCGAAGCTCGGTGATGACTTTTGGCAAACAAATGGTGGTATACCAATACGCAGTAACAGTCCTTTGCTCATTAAAAGAAATTGTTTCAATATGACCCGCTTTTGACACAAATGTCCCGACAATCTTTTCAGAAACACTTCGAGAACGGATGAATTTTGCTGGCTTTTCTTCAACTTAGAACACCAAAACAGCCGACTATCGTTTATTTTCGGGTTCATAACAGTAGATCCACGATTCATCACCACTAACAATGCTGTACACATTTTTTGAGTTTCCAGAATTGAAACGGTCAAGCGTTTTTTTGACACCAATCAACCCTGGCTGCTTTCTGCTCGTCAGTCAACAGGTGGGGTATCCAACGAGAAACTAATTTTCTTATTCTTAATTCTTCATGTAAAGTTTTTTGAATTGAGGTCTTTGAGATCTTCAAGGACGCCTAAATCTCGCGATATGTCACATGTCTATCTGATGAGTTTGCGAACAGCATCGACGTTTTTCTGGGTGACTGCCGTTTTTGGTGGACCCACCCTGGGATCGTCGCCAAGACTCACCCGTCCACGTTTGAATTCTCCATACCAATGCAAAATTCTCGGCTGATGTGGCACTTCGTTGCCGAAAGCAGACAGTAACTCAGCAAAGCATTGTTGCGATATTTGTCTCTGAAGGTTGTAATAAATTATGGCGCGAAAATGTTCTCGGTTGAGTTCCATTTTTCTAATGACTTGGTGTCACTTAGATATTCACTGTAGTGAGAACACTGCACGTATCGTTGTGAAACTTTGAATTTAAGTTTACTAAAGAGTGAGGTTAAGATTCAGTACTGACGTTCGATCCGCACGGCCTACTATGTTACTATATGCAAAACTTAAAAGACATTCCTCGTATAGATTTTATAAGTAGGTGATTGTGTAATTCCTGGGAAATCAATGTTTAAATAAATGTTACGGACTGATTCCTGATTTAGTAAGCACTGTTATTCAAGAGTGATCACGTTATAGATATGTCTCTGACTGACAAAAATTGCTTCTGTTCAGATCGTTTTTGAGGACTCGTCTCATTTAATGACTCACGGGCAGTTTCGGAAGGTCTCATTGTGCTTCTGGTCAAAATATGACCAATTAGGAATGGTCAGGTGAGCTAGTTTTAATTTAGAAAATCGAAAAAATTGAAATCATAAGTATTGGTAAAATTACTTAAAAGTGTTGCTAATACATCCTTACCTAGCATAATTGTTCCAACACAAAGTGTCCAGTTTTCACGAAATCCAATCTAAATGAACTGGACTATTAAGTGATTTATATTGCAATGGGAACAGCATAACCCCACACGCAGTTCGTGTCGCCTTTTCAAAGTTGAGTCTGCCTCTTTCCCCTTTTACTCTTCTGGTATTTATATCAATTTTTCAATGGAGGAATCGACTCACGTCGCCTCCATTTACCTTCCTCTCGATAACTTATAGCTCGGATGGGAAGCGATTGTCATGGATCGTGAATCTGCGTATACAGCTTGGTGTATTATCACAAAGGGACAACCGAGCTTCTACAGTGTTCTAGGCTACCTATTATTTTTTTTTCTGAAGGGGGGGGGGGGTTGTAGAAGACTCTTCATCCATATATCATGGCTCTCCATCTATGATGAGATCAATCAAGAACCATTTCGACCAGCCAAGAGTTTCGATTATAAAAAACAATCACAAATACATACAAATCACACCTCATCCTTTACAAATTTTTCCACGTGACTTATATAATCAAAAAGTGGTGTAGGAAAAAGCCAGGCGATAACGACTACTGTAAGGAATCACTCAAAGTTAAACTTGTTAATCCAATTTGGGAACTGCCCAGGTTCGATAGATTTGGGATGAGGGGCAGAAGCCAGGATTGTCCGTTTGGAAGGTTCAAGACGCGGTAACGTCATAGGGTCCCGATTCTGTCCACTAACGAAGTATCATAGAGACCTCCTCTGAGCAGCATCGAGTTCGGTCAATGTAGTCGGGGCGACAGAACCGGGAACATGTGATAAATACTCGAAGCCAGGTTTTATGTGGGCTTTGTGCGCAATCAGAAGGTTGTGTCGAAAAAATTACTTCTTCGCCGTAAACAAATAACCTGGGTCTTTACCAGTAGCTGTCGATGATCTGGACACCGACTAGCTGGAATGAATAGCTCATTGAGACATTTCAAATGTTTTGCTACCAACATGCCTAGCATCAGTTTTGGGGTGTAAGATTTTAACTGCTGATAGGAATATTAAGCATACTCTATATGTGTATTCATTCTTAACCATACAGAGAAGTTGTCTCATAATAGAAGATATGCATTTAATCTCTATATACACTATGACTTTTTCAGTGAAAGATGAGAATACAGTTACCTAATAAATTGTTACCCGAAATCAGACATAGTATTAAATACAAGAGAAATACATAGCTGCCCGATCCATCCACTTCAAATCTCAATCTTTCATTGAAAGCTGGAAGGTGCGTGATAAATGATATCGCATAAACGTCCGTATATGGAAACCGCTCTCTCTTGATTACGTTTCCTCTCACTTCTTGTTAGGAAAAACATATTTCTTCAGCTGCGCAGTGTTTGGTTCATTGGCTTAGGCCTTACTTTTACTTCTCAAGCCTAATGGCAAAAGATTGTAATCCCAAAAGTTTGCGACAATGAGACTGCGTTTTTTGGGTGTTACGGGTATATCACATTTACATCAAGAAAGACTTGGGACCAATTTCACCAACATTAATATTATGGACCAATGAGAACATACTTTATCGAAATGCAATTTGACGGAATCTGTCAAAGGTCTCTGAAAATTAGTGATTTCTATTGAAATATTGAATAAAATCGTGAAAATTCGACTGTATTATAAACAAGACCACTTTTTGATTCCAACATGATGCTTTTGTACAGAAAAAACAGGACAGCTTTCATGTATTTTGATATATGTTATAGGTTTACATTTAACAATCCGTTGTCCCCCTCAGCGAATGGGAATGCGGCAAATAATAGGTCGATTTTCTAGCTGTTAAATTTGGCAGCAGATTTGGACGTTTGTTAGTGCATGGCACTTTTGAATTTACCAACTTCAATATACTGAAAGTTATCATTACATACCTGTTGAATAGTGTGGATTTGTCTGTATTTTGCAAGAAAATAGAATATAAAATACGTTCCATCCAATTCCTCATCCTTTACGTCATAATAATAATCATTTATTAATTTATGGGATCATGAATTTCTTCAAAGCAATAAAAACATTATGTCCCCTCCATCCTAAAACACAGATAATATGTGTAAGACGTGTCAATCCCTACATCTCCCTGATGCGTAATGCAATTACTATGGACATAGACAAAAAATTATGAAAAATGTTTCACAGACAATGTCCAAAAATCAAGAAAACTAGTAATGTTTGTTGTTTGTCTATTTTTCTTTTTTGACTGGCGGGGATATCTATCTGACACTCGCAGGATTGCCAAGTCTAACGACGATCACGTCCCGTGGTGGAGGGTGCGAAATGAACCTTTTACATTTGCAGGTTTTGAATTTTTTTCGTGAAAATTTACTAGGTATCATGATTATAAGCATCTTTGGTAGATTGTTTGATCCGGAATGGGAAAGATCTCCTATTTATGAAAATATTTTTGGTATCATCTAACCGTTGCAATCAGTGCACAGACACTGTGACATATAAATCATAACCCGCTGCCCTATCGATACAAATTTAACATACAGGTCGCCTAGCCGTGAGGATGCAGTGGTCGGGATGAATATAACGGCAGCAACTGATGATTTGGGCATGTATGGTAACAGCGTAAGAAGTGAAACTCGCTAACTTCACAAATTTGAAGATTTTGTACAATTTCTCTGGAAATGATGAAAGATATATTCTGATTTGGCAGGGTAACGTCGCAGCCAAATGACAGTCACTCTTTCTGACACAGTCCGGACTGAAAGATGACGATACTCGTGAAATGTATTGATTCTTCTAAATATAGGATCGTATCGAACATCCCTACTGCCAAGATGTATAACCCAAGGTACCGACGGCGCTATATTGCGGCGTCAAGGAAATAATTTTAAATTTTCATTTGCATTTTTTAAGTGTTGTGCAATGATTTTGGGAAAATGTCACGAATAGTCTTATAAAGCATAGTAGAGTGTATTTCAACAGTTTTCGGAACTTACTCCACTGGGACCAGGAGGGTGAAACGGGATATTAATGCACAATCTGGCAACCCTGTCGCACCCTCACAAAATGGCCGCTGATAACCACACAAGTCACCGTGTTGTCATTGAATAGCATGGAATTAAACCTTCAGAGCATAATATGTTTTGTGACTGGTACCAAGAGTTGACAGATCCCACGCATGTGTCACTGCTTGAAATGCAATAATCAGCTGTAATCAAATAATGTATAATATAAATATAACCTAGAATGTGTACTCGTGAAAAAGAAAAATATGGCAGATTTGTAGTTTTTTTGCAGGTTTTAGGTTTGAAGGTAGCTTTAAGGCGTATATTTGGGAATTTATTAATCGCTGTGAATATAGTGTGGATGTTTGTTCAGTTATTGAAGAACGAAAAATATTCAACTTTATGGATATATGGATATCAAAAAACCTGAATGGTTTTGTGGGAATATCAATCTAAGGTACCATAATAGTTCTGATGAACGGCAAGTGAATGAATGAATGTTTGGAAACGAGCAATATGTTTTGGTAGAGCCTGTCATCAAGTAGGTGCTTAATGGCTATCTGCAAGAGGTTTATACGAAAAAAAAACACCCAGAATCACATATCAATTGAAGAAAATAATATAAGCATGAATAAAAAATCAACAATATAAATTAAAACATGAATTTAATTCAAAAATCAAACGTGTCTTAAACTTTTGACTGAATTATATGTAATTTCTTAATATTCAATAAGCTGGTGATGCTTCAATGACATGTTGTCATCTTATACTTTGACAGTATTTTGTTTTCAACATTTCATAGCTATTGGTTGCTAAAGTTTGTTGATTGGAACCTGAAGCTCATTCGCTGTTTCTGACGGTCTGTTACCCTGTAGGTGGAGAATAACGGACTGTTGTTGGTGAAATTGGGCCTTTGTCTGTCATTTCCGCCTGTCTGTCTGTTGGCTTGACTGACCTATAACTTGAGAGGTACCGCTAGAATTTTGATAAAATTTTTACAAGTAGTTACTACTATACCAAGGACTGAAAAGCTTTATAGTTTTTCGAAATCGTTTTGATGGTGGCAGAGAAAAAGGCCCAAAAGGGAAAAAAGAATCGATTAAATTTGATCTTGTTTTTTTAAAAGCAGGTAGATTAATCTATGTTGGGAGCTGTAGAAAGGTGGGGAGTTGCATAAATCAATTTTTTGTAAGTCTACGCACCTTTTAGACACACTTAGATTTCTCCTATCGGCCGCGTCTGCTTCTCTGCCGGCATTGGTGAGTGTTCTATTGCACGTATTACTGCCGCGGGCTACCGGTAGGGCAGGGAAAGAAAGTCTGTGGACTAATTGTTCGGACCCCCGTGTAGACGTGTTTAGCTTTTCTCAGGGGGCCTAGTTTGTGCTGAACATAATTGTTCATGGACTGTTAACGGCGTTGCATTGACGATACTTTTTAGAACTCTACACACAAAGGCATCTAGGGTCTTATTGATTCGGTAAGCGGCAGCTACATTTATTGCTGGTTATCGTCGTAGCACTCCTCAGTATTAAGGAATTATAAGGAATCATCTTGACTGTGTAGGTAGTCAAGTTGTATTTATTTGGGTAAAAGGCCATATTGACATACGAGAAAATTATACTAAGTGACATATAAATCCGAACACCTAGTTTAAATGGTTTTATTTTATAGCACCCCAAACTATAACTCCAACAGTGTGATGAACATGTCTTTCAACAAAAAACTGTGGATTCCTCCTTTCACCACGTCGCCTTCTAACCCTGGCACGACCATCGTGCATGCCTAAACAAAATCGAGACTCGTCACTAAAGACAATACTGTTCCATTCCTGATCCCAGAGTGACAGTTGTCTGCACCACTCAAGGCGATTACGTCGGTGTTCTCGAGTTAAAGGGAGGACCCAGTGTGGCCGGTATGAAAACAAGCTAAAACTTCTCATTCGTCGCTAAACACTTCGCATGCCAATAGGTCTTCCGTGTTCTGCAATCCATTCATTTGCAATGGACCTGGTAGTGGAGAAAGGGTCCCTTAAGGCCAATAATCTTAGGCGGCGATCTTCACGGTATGTTGTTCTACGGCGGCGTCCAGTGCCCCTTGCTCTTTGCGTACGGCCTTCTCGAAGCCATGCCTGACAACACCTAACCACAGTGTCTACCCTTCTTTGCACTCTAACTGCAATTGCCCGAAAAGAAAGTCCAGCTTCCCGAAGTCCCACTATACGGCCCCTATCTAACTCACTAAGTTGACGAAATCGTACAGGTCTCCGTACTCTAGGCATCGTAACCGATCGTAAAGGATGTCAAGAACCAAAATCCGCCAACGTTGATTCTTTACTGCGGCTGAAATATTCATTTTAAGAGCGTTAGTGAATTAAAAAAAAGCAGTATAAAAACCGGAATGTCCAACAATTTTTTCACTTGTTATTTACAGTAAGATAAATACATTCACCAACTTTTATTAAAATAAAACCATTTAAACTGGGTGTTCGGATTTATATGTCACTTAGTATATCAATGTAAATAATACAGGATGGCCTATATGTAGCTTACTCATTTGTCCAATAACTTTAAAAAGAGAAGAACCACTGTTGTTGATGATTACTTAGCTTACACAAAACAAACGTAAATTTGAAATGGAAACTATTTTGAGGCATGGCTTCGAGAAGGCCGTACGCAAAGAGCAAGGGGCACTGGACGCCGCCGTAGAACAACAGACCGTGAACATCGCCGCCTAAGATTATTGGCCTTAAGGGACCGTTTCTCCACTACCAGGTCCATTGCAAATGAATGGTTTGCAGAACACGGAACACCGACGAATGAGAAGTTTTGGCTTGTTTTCATACCGGCCACACTGGGTCCTCCCTTTAACTCGAGAACACCGACGTAATCGCCTTGAGTGGTGCAAACAACGGTCACTCTGGGATGTGGAATGGAACAGTATTGTCTTTAGTGACGAGTCTCGATTTTGTTTAGGCATGCACGATGGTCGTGCCAGGGTTAGAAGACGACGTGGTGAAAGGAGGAATCCACAGTTTTTTGTTGAAAGACATGTTCATCACACTGTTGGAGTTATGGTTTGGGGTGCTATAGCTTATGGTTCCAGGTCACCTTTAATCTTCATCAGAGGTAACATGAACGCGCAGCGTTATATCCACGAAGTTCTAGAACCCCATCTTTTACCCTATCTTGACACCCTGGCAGATCCAACTTTCCAACAAGTTAATGCCCGACCACATGTTGCAAGAGTCGCAATAGACTTCTTTCAACATAATGATGTCACAGTGTTACCATGGCCACCAAGATCTCCCGACTTATCCCCAATTGAGCACGTGTGGGATATGATGGGTAGGAGATTGCTCAATTTGCAACGTCCTCCTCAGACTCTAGAAGCACTTCGAGAGGAGTTGGTGGTTGCCTGGAATGATATACCACAGGAGGACATTGACTACCTGATCAGAAGCATGCCTAGGCACGTTGGAGAATGCGTAGCACATCAGGGTGCATCCACACATTATTAAAGGTCAAAGGGCTTTAAAGCAGTGCAATCATTTTGAAATTTTTATCATTTACTTATTATGCTTCATTAAGTACTTATACAAAATTTTATTAAAATAAAACCATTTAAACTGGGTGTTCGGATTTATATGTCACTTAATATAGGTATGTCGAAAGCTACGATTTCAGAAAGAGTAGAATGAGCCAAGCTCATACGAGTGCGTTTACATAACATTTTGTAGCCAAAATCGTGTAGTTTCAGTGCATAGTTTTGGCTCATTTGTCTACCACTGTGTAACAAAGTAACCCTGGAGAGGTATTTGTGTAGCCAAGCATCCCGAGTGTACTCACTTTTCGCACCTGTGTTGCACTGTAAGTCGCCTATTTATTGTTACTAAACCGGGATAAGTTAAATAAGACAAAAAAACTGTTTATTAACAATACAGCATATATATTAACAATTATACTTAATTCGTGAGTTTGTAAGGCGAAAAATACGAAAAAGTATTTGTAAACAGCAGTAAGGGCAGAATGAATTCTTCTCGGTTTTTCTGAATAGCTGTTGTGATCCGTGCAGATTCTTGACTAAAAGCACGCCTAGTTGAGCACGATATAGAAATTACTGTTACTATATCATGGTCACTAGAATTATCCAAGAAAAAGATTTGGAAAAGATATAATTAATTCCATATTCATAGTTTTTAAAAGACAAGAATCTCATAACTGTAAAATGGACACGTAAAATTACTATTTATAACGTGGAGCTAAATACCTTGCCTAAGTACTTCGATATAAATTAGATAAGACTCAAAGTGAAGGCGTCAGTTGGACCTTTTCAGTATCCATCAAAAACTTTGGTTTATCTCCAATACTTTTCATTTTTCATGGTCGTTGTTAGGTATACAATCCTGTTAACAAACCTTCGGATTAAGCGCTCAAAGCAACAAAAAGTGAACTGAAATAAATCAATACTGCCTTACAACGGTCCAGATACCTAACGTCGACGTGTAAGCCTTTTCGCAACGCCGACGACTGTAATATATTAACACTTATCGATCAATTATTCAATCTAAACGTCTGTTTGCATTCCACAGAAGCCTTCACCATTTTAGACAAATTTCTGGAACACTAGGACTGTATGGAACCCACGCACTTTCATATGTTTTCGCAGAAAAGTATGAACTTCATAAAATGTGTCAAAATGGTACAATAAATGTTCATCCTGACTACAGAGTAAGTATATGATTTTTGAGAAAAGCAAATCATAGTGTTGCTCTTTTTATCTAGACTGAATTCGTTGGTCGGAAATGAAAAGCAAAAGGCTTCATGTCAATTATAAATTCTCTCATTTTAATTGAGCTTCTACAGATAATGCTTAATTGCAGGTATTCAGTACAGTGGCGACACACCTGGATGCTACTTGGCCGAAAGGGCGGCTTAGATCCTTAGACCAACTCAGCCGACTACTCCTAACGTGTAATCGATCTTGAAGTTTGAGAGTTCTTTCCGACCCCAGTATCGTATCTGTTTTTTTGTGCCTTCTTCCCTTGAGCGTAATGTTCTGGCAATCCCGTTAAACGCCTCCTATCACATCTGACACCATCGCGTGTCCCGCAAGCAGGATAGTAATCTACGTTAACAGCTAATTCTAATTTTTCGGGTCATTTCGTTAATTAGAACCGACAGAATCGGTTGCAATTTCACGCCGCGATTGCTGGCGAGATCGTTTTTCAGGTAGTTTCCAAGTAGCTATTTCTTCGGCAAGCACAAATCCAAGTCTCGGAAGCGCTTCCGATTCCAATATCGATCAGCGGTGTTTTTTGACTCGCATAGAGCAGACCATCTCTAAGTTGGATCCATGTTGGAATGCTGACAGATAAGTGAATCCAAAACCGTTTTCTGTCGAGATCATACGAAACGTAAAATCGAAACAAAAGGCAAGATGGCACGTCGCCATTATTATAATTGTTATCACTCAAGGTGATATAATTAGTATTACATCCGAGTTTATACTAACAATTTTCAATTTTTATTTCAAGTATTTACATGGTGCTCCGAAAATTGGGACTTTCGTTTATACAGCATATAGTTTAAGTAACAATCCTACATAACGCGCGAGTGCCGTCAGTTCAAAGGGTTTCTTATAATACGCGGGAAGTAATCTTCAGGCATAAGTTCGTAAGACGGATGCTCTCGATATCAATAAAGCTTCTGACGAGATGTGCAGCGAAGCTTCTTCCAGTTCGTTCGCGTCTCTTCCAGATATCTTACGAATCCGGCACTTTCCCAGAAAAGTGGAAGATTGCTCATGACCAGCTCATACCAAAAGGGGGATCTAACGCCAACTTTTATAAGTCTGTAGCTACAGGCCTATAGCTCTGCGTTCCATTATAGGGAAGGTGATAGAGAGGTACATAAATCGGAAGCTTCCAGAGTTCCTAAAAGGTTACTTCGCGCAGTATAAAGTAAATCATCCAGTCTTCTGGTGAGGCTAACGTCGTTGCTCGTAGTTGCGATCGTGGAAGCGTTCGAGTCGCTGTGGCATGCTGCCCTCTTATGCAAACCTCCATCCTATGGCCTATCAGAGAACCTGCGCAGATGAGTGGCTAACTTCCTCTCTGGCTGAAAGAAATTCGTCGTAATTGACAGGTTCTACTCTTCGTGCGACAATGTCAACGTGCGTGTTCTCCAGGAATCGGTCTTACCTCCAATATTATTCCTCTTATATATCAACGACCTCGTTTTCTGCAAGGTAGGTATGTTGAACTGTTTCCTGAATCCGCCCGCGCTCGCAACTTTGTTGTTGGGTAGGTATATTACTGAAAGCTCGTGCTAGTAATAAATCAAAACTTATTACGAGCAAAGAGAGTTTCGACCATATGAGTCATAAAGGTGGACAACCAAAGCTGTAAAACGGCTTCCATTTTTATGCGAGAAATATCGATTTTAGATCTTATTTATGGGGGTAGACTTCAAACCCATATAGGCCAAATAATAAGGTGTCTTAGATATAACACAGAAAATTACAAAATCTGTAAAACTCACATCCTAAGCCGGAAGCCAACAGTCGAACTACATTTTTGTACACAGTCAGACTTGAAGTGAAAATTGTTTACCAGTATGGCCTTTTGTCTTGACTTTTTGATCACCATGCGGCGATTTTGTCTTGATGTAGATAATTTTCCTTATTCTCATTATATTAGGTGAGCGATGTACAGTGGTTACCAAAAAAGTATTGGCGCGCCCATTTCCTTGAACCTCAATAATGAAAAGATGAATTTTTTGTTAGTACATGAATTTGAAAGCTAACATCCGAATAGTAATTTTTGACGACAATAGACTGAGTAAATTGAAAATAACACAATAATAACAGGAATTATGATGTTTGAGGATCATAGAAGCATTTGCACACTAAAAGAAAAAACAGACAAGTAAATAAGTTTCAACAAAATTTATTTGCAGCTAGTACTTTGTTATCACACTGTTTGAATCCATTACGGCCTGTAGCTATCGTGATGTGGAATTTTTAAGTTATTTCTGGTACAATCTGGTTTTATTTCTGCATTATACAGAAGTAGCTTCCGGTTCGCGGAAATTACAAATTTCGGGCCTCCAGGTCTAGCAAATGTTTAACGGGATTGATACTCAGGGGCTGGAGGATTGTGCAGGTACATTGCAAAGTAACCATTCCTTTTAGTGGCGGTGTGTTGATGGCCATTATCCTAGTGGAAGATGTTGCATTGATTTCCATTTTTTCAGCACTACTGTTAAAATTATTGCGCAAAATGTCAATATACTTGTCTGCAGTCACAATGTCAACACCATTCCACAACATGCAAACCTAGACTTAAATGCTTCCACCAACATGTTTTACTGATGTGGTGACATGTCTCATTTCAAATTAGTAGTAAGTGCAAGGTTTTCTTAATACATATTTGCGACCATCATAGCCAAAATCTTGAAGATTAAAGTAAGTTCATGCATGTCGTGGAGATGTGTTGGAAAGCTAAGCTTCATCGAAAGCACTTTAAATGAAGACAAGTTTGTTGACATTCTGCGCTATAACTATACGTATATAACAGCAGATCTGAAAAAATGGAGATCATAGATACATTCATATTTCAGCAGGATAACGTTCCTCAGCAAACTGCTACTTAGTAAATAGTTACTTTGTAATGTTCATACACAACTCACAACTCTACCGCAATCCGCGGAAATCAATCCCACTAAGCATTTGCAGTACTAAAAGGTAAAATTTCTGCTATACGAGAGCCTCTACTCGTACATGTTTTCATGTAAAAAATGGGACCAAATTGGGTCAGAACTAACTCGGCATCTCATTGCCACCATGGCTTCAGGTCATAATTGATGAAAAAGATATAATAACAAAGTACTAACTGTAAATACATTTTGTTAACACGGATTTGCTTGTTTTTTTTAGTGTGCACACATTTTTTACTGCAGTTGTGGAATACCTCAGGGATATCCAGTTCTGCTTCCGCGAGGCGAAACTTGAGATATCTCCGCATGAACTCGCTCAGTTACATGCTGCTAGAATATATCCGCTCATCTCTGACCGTTCGCGATCAAACCGATAGTTCGAATGGGAGCTAGGTTGTTTAATCGCGGCTGGCCAGAGATGAGCGGATGTGTTCAGGCAGCGCGTAGCTGAGCGAGTTTGACCACACTCGGTGGCGCAGACCGTCTGTTACGCGGAGGTATAGAGAAGTCGATGAGAAAAAGATAGGTTTGACAAAAGGAGACCCATTTTTCACATCTTCATCACGTTTGACGTATATTGACGTGGAGAGCTGACCAACTTTTAGTCTGATCATATTAGACGAAAATACCATTGGTTTGTAATGAAAGTGGTTCAAAGGGGTATTCGAAACCAGTACGCATAGAATGGGTACATCAATTTTTGTGGGAAAACTTTTTATTCGACAACAAAGAATGAGAAAACGTGTTTTTTGGGATTCAATCGAAAGTGTTGCCAGGAACAAAAAAACTCTGCATATAAGATTTTTAGATATTTATGAGACCTACAAAATGAGACCTCACGTAAAAAGATTCGACTAATAGCGAAAAAGTTATGGCCGAAAACCGACGCATACTGCAGGTCTTGGCACTTGTTGGTAATTCGTTGATGGTTTCTCGCAGATGTCTGAAATTTTTCAAATTCGTAGGACACGTACCACAACAAAATTGGAGTAGATTAGTCAAGTAGTTTTTGAGAATTTCCAAGTGTTTGGCCCAAAACACCTGTCTTCCGGCCATCATTACTAGTTTATTGAGCAGCATACAGGGTTAGTTCAACGGGCATTTTATAGCAAAATACACTAGGTGACCCTGCTGATATGAATAGCAAACCATTCCGGAAGATAAATGTTATTTTTATGCAAAAAATGATGGGTTACGTTTTTCTTCTAAACAAATCCAAACATCTTGTGTTTGTGAGTAATTCGCAACAAAATATGATAGACACACCCGCTTTGTTTTAAAATGTATAGTTACGTATGTTTCTCGAATTCCTTGGTGGCGGTCGTCATCGCAGTCGCGGTAGCGGTCGTGCTCGCAGTCGTGGTCGCAGTCGCGGTCGTGGTCGTGGTTGCAGTCGTGGTCGCTGTTGCGGTTGCGGTCGCGGTCGTTGTCGCGGTTGCGGTCACAACCACGACCACGATTTTGTTTAGAAGGAAAAACGTAACCTTCGTTTTTCGTATAAAAATAACACTTATCTTTCGGAATGGTTTGGGATTCTTATCGGCAAGGTGAACACTTGTATTTCGCTACTAAATGCTTGTTGAACGAGCCCTGTATATTGCTCAATAAACTAGTAGTGATGGCCGGAAAACAGGTGTTTTGGGATAAGCATTTAGAAATGATCAGAAAACTACTTGACCAATATACTCCAATTTTGTTGTTGTTATTTAGAAGTATGAATCATACGGATTTAGAGAATTTCGAGTAGTTGCCTGAAATTCTCATCGCATTAGCAACAAGTGCCACAACCTGCACTTTGCCTCGTTTTTCGGCCATAACATTTTTGATATTAGTCGGATCGTTTCACGTGTGTTCTCATTCTGTAGGTCTCATAAATATCTAAAAATCTTATATTTAATGTTTTTCCGTTCCTGTTAACAGTTTCCATTGAATCCCAAATAACACGTTTTCTCATTCTTTGTTGTCAAATAAAAAGTTTTCCCACAAGAATTGGTGTACCCATTTTATGCGTCCGTCCTTTAAATACCCCCTGGAACAACTTGCACCAATAAAACCAGACTTTACAATTATTTCTGAAAAATTTGCTAATATGATTAGACTGTCAGATTATAATCAGACATGACTCCTAACCTAACTACCACCCTTTACTTGGCATCGCATCAGAAGGTATTACTCAGCCTTTGGCGAGGCTAATAATGATTCTGATAATATTGGGGTAAGAGTTTAACATTGGAATGGATGCTTGTTTGGCTGATATTTAATTTTGAGGTCCAAAATGTTTGTTTCTTCTGTCACCCATCGTTAGATAAAGGTGGTCACATTAAATGGTCCGACAAATCAAAGCACAGCAAAATTGTTATAATCCTTTTAGTAATACAACGCTTGCATTCATTCGTTGGGTGCAAAAGTAAGCTCTTATAGATTCTTTCCCATTGCCACCAATTTACTTCCGAATTTCCCGGCCGATTCCCGGGAGTTCTTTATTTCCTGTAAAAGTCTCAGCGGCATTGATGGACTGCCTTGAATTTGGAGTGGCCACTGAAAGTCATGTTTTTCATTCTGCACCGTCTCGTCTTGAACAGCCTGTGATTTATCGCCCAGCTTGTTATGATTAATACATCCTGTCTGGTGCGACGTTAATTCCACTGGTGGTGGTGGCCAGGTGCTGGCTGGCAAGATACATTTTAACTTGAACTAAATCCAACACAGGGTTGGAGCGAGAATGGACTCTGGATTGTAGTTATAATGCTTCGAGACTTACCATCGGTTCTTGTCTGTCTATGTGTCTGTCGATCAATTTATCAGTCTGTGCGCTATTATTGAGCCTCCGTATAATTCCAAAAGTACCGCTCGAATTTGGACGAAATTTTGACACATTTTGGTAAATGTGTCTCAATATTTTAGCGTAACTATGGTATATATGCAACAACAGAAAAGAGGAAATAATCTATAATAGGATTACAGAATGATGATTAAAAAAATCACAAACGAGGTGGAAACTTCAAGAGTTTCTTAATGTATCAGTAGATGAGAACTTGGTTGAAGAAAACCGAAGATTAAGGCAGAACAAAATAGTTACTTATCTAACAAGTGCGGAAAGTGGTTCTTTTTTCTGAGTTCGGGCAAGCCGTCAAGGGCGGAAAATACAGTTTCCGCAAGTGTTAGGTATAACACTTTTTCTAACTGCTCAGCGCGAGAAAATAATTAGCTCGGAATTTTAAATACGTACTATGTTTTATTAGAAATTTAATAATTGTAAAATCAATATCATCAGCAACAGCAACATCAACAATTCATTTATAATACCTAATTACTAACAATATTAAAAGTAAAACAACAGTTATTTGGATTATGAAGACTTGTAAGCGTTCTCTAAGCAGAACTAGCGCTGCCGGCGTTGGTTTCTCTAAAATTTCGTGTTCTCTAGAAAGTCCTGCAGAAATGTGAGTTTTTTTTCAGGACCTTCTTGAAATAATCCTTCTTATTTTTTAACGATTAGGCTAATACCCTCCAGCCACAGATGCAGATTTCGAGCCGCCGTGTCATTTGATGTCGGAGATATCACTATCCACACCAGAGTCTGCCAACATTGTGGATAGAGGATCTCTTAAAACTAGGTCCGGTCTAAAGCTCAGGATTGGGTCCCAAACAACCGGCGATTTCAGCGAGTATTTTCCCAACGGTATTGACCCAGACGCATTAAGTGGTAAATACCTGGTATTTATATTGTATGAAAAATCTACGATGTGGTGTGGACATATTTGCGGTACAGCTCTTAATATTTAACACTAGCGCAGTTGCTGGCACGCTAACGCTATGCAAAATATTGCACGTTGATGTCTTTATTTAAAACCTCACGTAGCGCAGTTGCTGGTATGCTAATGCAATGCTAGCGATAACTTTATCCCTATCTCTAATCATTTTTTATCCTTTGGCATCTTTGATCTGGTATCTGGTATCAGGTATCTGGTATCTGGTATTTGGTATCTGGTGTCTGGTGTCTGGTATCTGGTATCCGGTGTCTGGTATCTGATGTCTAGAATCTGGTATCTGGTGTCTGGTATCTGGTATTTGGTATCTGTTATCTCTTTATCTCGTATCTGGTATCAGGTATCTGGTATCTGGTATCTGGTATTTGGTATCTGGTATCTGGTGTCTGGTATCTGGTATCTGGTATCCGGTGTCTGGTATCTGATGTCTGGTATCTGGTATCTGGTGTCTGGTGTCTGGTATCTGGTGTCTGGTATCTGGTATCTGGTGTCTGGTATCTGGAATCTGGTATTTGGTATCTGTTATCTCTTTATCTGGTATCTGGTGTCTGGTATCTGATATCTGGTGTCTGGTATCTGGTATCTGGTGTGTGGTATCTGGTATCTGGTGTCTGGGATCTGGTGTCTGGTGTCTGTTGTCTGGTGTCTGGTATCTGGTGTCTGGTGTCTGATGTCTGGTGTTTGGTATCTGGTATCTGGTGTCTGGTATCAGGTATCTGGTATCTGGTATCTGGTATCTGGTATCTGGTGTCTGGTATCTGGTATCTGGTATCTGGTGTCTAGTGTCTGGTGTCTGGTATCTGGTATCAGGTATCTGGTATCTGGTACTTGGTATTTGGTATCTGATATCTGGTGTCTGGTATCCGGTATCTGGTATCTGGTGTCTGGTATCTGGTATCTGGTATCTGGTATCTGGTGTCTGGTATCTGCTATCTGGTATCTCGTATGTGGTGTCTGGTATCTGGTGTCTGGTATCTGGTATTTGGTATCTATTATCTCTTTATCTGGTATCTGGTATCTGCTATCTGGTGTCTGGTATCTGGTGTCTGGTGTCTGGTGTCTGGTATATGGTATCTGGTATCTGGTGCCTAGTGTCTGGTGTCTGGTATCTGGTGTCTGGTATCTAGTATCTGGTATCTGGTGTCTGGTGTCTGGTATCTGGTATCTGGTATGTGGATCTGGTATCTGGTATCAGGTGTCTAGTATCTGGTATCTGATATCTGGTGTCTGGTGTCTGGTATCTGGTGTCTGGTATCTGGTATCTGGTATCTCGTATGTGGTGTCTGGTATCTGGTGTCTGGTGTGTGGTATCTGGTATCTAGTATTTGGTATTTGGTATCTGTTATATTTTTATCTGGTATCTGGTATCTCGTTTCTGGTATCTGCTATCTGGTATCTGGTGTCTGGTATCTGGTGTCTGGTATCTAGTATCTGGTATCTGGTATCTGGTATCTGGTATGTGGATCTGGTATCTGGTTTCTGGTATCTGGTATCCGGTGTCTAGTATCTGGTATGTGGATCTGGTATCTGGTTTCTGGTATCTGGTATCTGGTGTCTGGTATCTGGTGTCTGGTATCTGGTATCCGGTGTCTGGTATCTGGTGTCTGGTATCTGGTATCTGGTTTCTGGTATCTGGTATCTGGTATCTGGTACCTGTCATCTTTTATAAGTTTTCATTTTTCGTTTTCCGTTTTCCGTTTTTCATTTTTCGTTTTTGGTTTTTCGTTTTTCATTTTTCATTTTTCATTTTTCGTTTTTCATTTTTCATTCTTCATATTTCATTTTTCATATTTCATTTTTCATTTTGCATTTTTCATTATTCATTCATTTTTCATTTTTCAATGTCGCATGTGTCACCATTAATAGCACACAATGGCATTATAAAATCTTCGATATAGCATTAATGCCCTCTATAAAATTGTATGACAAACTCAGATTTATGTGAGGAGCCGGCAACGTCGCAATTGTCACCATAAATATCACACAATGGCATTATAAAATCTTCGATATAGCATTAATGCCCTCTATAAAATTTTATGACAAACTCAGATTTATGTGAGGAGCCGGCAACGTCGCATGTGTCACCATCAATAGCACACAATGGCCTTATAAAATCTTCGATATAGCATTAATGCCCTCTATAAAATTGTATGACAAACTCAGATTTATGTGATGAGCCGGCAACGTCGCATGTGTCACCATAAATAACACACAATGGCATTATAAAATCTTCGATATAGCATTAATGCCCTCTATAAAATTGTATGACAAACTCCGATTTATGTGAGGATCCGGCAACGTCGCATGTCTAGCTACCGCACTTACAAAAAATGGCGCTTGACACTTGACATATGTGAACCGTGTTCGCCAAAGGATAGCACGTCCTTTCTTCAGTGTAAATGTTTTATGATTTGACAGGAATGAAAATTATTTTTACTTTTTTACCTTATTTAAATCTGCTGACGATTAATAAGGGTACCTCTCAAACTTCTTCAAGGATGAAATACATTATCACGATAGATATACACTGAGGCACTTCGTCTGAACCGAAAGACTGTAAACACTCGGCACCGGGTATCACTAGACTGTTGTTATCTGTTATTATATTATGCTATAAGCACAAAGTCTTGCTATGTTGTGGATTTCTGGTCTCTTCAGGAATTGATCTTTGGCACTAATTAGGTCTTACAATCATATTTGTCGTATTTAAGCTGATGATGACTTCTACAAATTGCTAACCGTCACACCCGATTGCACTACATAGTTGGGGGTAAAAGACAGGAATGAAAATTGTTTACCTCATTTAAATTTGCTGACGATTAATAAGGCTACCTTTCAAACCGCTCTCAAACGTCTTGAAAGATGAACTAAATTATCTATAGATACACTGCGGTACGTCGTCTGAACCGAAAAACACTCGGCACCACTAGACACTTGCAAGACACACTGCTATAAGCACAAAGTTTTGCTATATTGTGGACTTGTTGCCTTTTTAGGATGGATCCATATAAACGTTCATCTAAAATTATGCCACTCATTAGGGTTTACAATCATATTTATCGTATTGAAAGTGATGATGACTTTTGTAAACAAATCGCTAAACGTCAAAGCCTAAATGCTTAGCTGCCGGTAAAATTACATCGTTGCCAAGGCATACTTGATTATCATTATAATAATGGCTATAGTCCGGTCCGTTTAGACTATGAAATATAGAAATTTTGAATCTTTTCGAAAATGTTGATTTTCACGCGTAAAAAAGGAAAATTCTATTTGGCGTGATCCAATATTCGATGAAGCGACCAACATAAAGCCGAAAATGGCACGTTTCGGACGTTCCGCTCGCACTCGCTCGCTTTCGTAATACGATTATACCTACATTACCCCGCCTAACAGGAATCCGGGGATCTGGAGGGGAAATTCAAAATTGAAACTTCAAACTAAAAATATCTGCATATCTTTGAATTTTCTAATCTGCCGAGTTTAAAAAATACGATCGGGTAACGTGTCGTATGTCGGTTTAATCAGGAGACTTTGGTCTTTCGTTTTGCGAAAAAAAATCGTAGCTACGTCGCTCCGTAACGCAGGTCCGTATCGACGAAGACAAAGTACGCCGAAAAACGGCTGTCATCGGTACTTTTGAGGCGCTCAAAGTTTACTTTTTCGAAATTTGACGGTAATTCTAACGGTCAGAATCGTTTCCTCAGCTCATTATCGTTATATTTCGATAGCTGTATAATTTTTACTCGCTCACGTACGGTAGTAATAGGCGAACACAGAGTCGGATGACAAAGTGACTTTTTCGCGCGTCGAAAATTAGCGTGTTGTCGGGCAATTTTTAAAAAATCGAAACTTTCGAACGACAAGGGATAAAGGAAAAAAAAAGACGCTATCTTTGAGTCCGATGTCCGGGCTTTCTCACGCAAAAATCGTCAGGTTCGTAGCTCCTTTATCTTCGGAGGAGATAGAAAAAGCGCGTCGAACGGCACGAAAATCTACCGATTTTTCAACTTTACCGGCCATTTTCGATCGCGTTCGTTCCTCCTACCGCGACAACTCTCGCTCCATCGTAAAGCGCCGAGTTTCTAGTTTCCGAAACGGTATCGTTTTCCTTCCGAACGTTCCGCGAACCCGGAAAAAAACCGGAAAAATCGGAAAGTAGCGCGTAGTCGAGGAAATCAAAAAAATCGAAATTTTCGAACGAAAAGGCATAAAGAAAAAAAAAGAAAGCCGCTATCTTTGAGCCCGAAGCCGGGGCTTTCTCTGGCAAAAATCGCCAGGTTCGCAGCTCCTTTGTCTTCGGCGGAAACCTATGTTGAACGTCGGACAGAACGAAAATCTACCGGTTTTTTCGACTTTACCGGCCGTTTTCGATCCGATCCGTTCCTCTCACCGCGACGGCTCCCACTTCCCGGTAAAGCGCCGAGTTTCTAGTTTCCGAAACGGTATCGCTTTCCTTCCGAACGTTTCGCGAACCGGGAAAAAAAACGGAAAAACCGCGTCGACGTCATACGACAATTTCCGAACCCCTACCAATTATACCTATTACTACCAAATCGAACAAAAGATCAACGCTTAATATTATCGACTAGCGCAGTTTCTGGCATGCTAACGCTATGCCAAATATTGTACGTTGATGTGTTTATTTAAAACCTCACGTAGCGCAGTTGCTGGTATGCTAATGCAATGCTAGCGATAACTATCTCTAATCATTTTTTATCCTTTGGCATCTTTGATCTGGTATCTGGTATCAGGTATCTGGTATCTGGTATCTGGTATCCGGTATCCGGTGTCTGGTATCTGGTATCTGGTATCAGGTATCTGGTGTCTGGTATCTGGTATCTGGTATCCGGTATCCGGTGTCTGGTATCTGGTATCTGGTATCTGGTGTTTGGTATCTGATGTCTGGTATCTGGTATCCGGTATCTGGTGTCTGGTGTCTGGTATCTGATGTCTGGTATCTGGTGTCTGGTATCTGGAATCTGGTATCTGGTATCCGGTATCTGATGTCTGGTATCTGGTGTCTTTATCTGGTATCTGGTATCTGGTGTCTGGTATCTGGTGTCTGGTGTCTAGTATCTGGTGTCTGGTGTCTGGTATCTAATATCTGGTATCTGGTATCTGGTATCTGGTGTCTGGTATCTGGTATTTGGTACCTGGTATCTGATATCTAATCTCTGGTGTTTGGTGTCTGATGTCTGGATCTGATATCTGGTGTCTGGTATCTGGTATCTGGTATTTGGTATCTGGTGTCTGGTGTTTGGTGTCTGGTATCTGGTATCTGGTGTCTGGTATCAGGTATCTGGTATGTGGTATTTGGTATCTGGTATTTGGTATCTGGTATCTGATATCTAATATCTGGTATTTGGTGTCTGATGTCTGGATCTGATATCTGGTGTCTGGTGTCTGGTATCTGGTATCTGGTATTTGGTATCTGGTGTCTGGTGTCTGGTATCAGGTATCTGGTATCTGGTATCTGGTATCTGGTATTTGGTATCTGGTATCTGATATCTGGTGTCTGGTATCTAGTGTCTGGTGTCTGGTATCAGGTATCTGGTATCTGGTATTTGGTATCTGGTATCTGATATCTAATATCTAGTGTTTGGTGTCTGATGTCTGGATCTGATATCTGGTGTCTGGTATCTGGTATCTGGTATCTGGTATTTTGTATCTGGTATCTGGTGTCAGGTATCTGGTATCTGGTATTTGGTATCTGGTATTTGGTATCTGGTATCTGATATCTAATATCTGGTGTTTGGTGTCTGATGTCTGGATCTGATATCTGGTGTGTGGTGTCTGGTATCTGGTATCTGGTATCTGGTATCTGGTGTCTGGTATCAGGTATCTGGTATCTGGTATTTGGTATCTGGTATTTGGTATCTGGTATCTGATATCTAATATCTGGTGTTTGGTGTCTGATGTCTGGATCTGATATCTGGTGTCTGGTATCTGGTATTTGGTATCTGGTGTCTGGTGTCTGGTGTCTGGTATCTGGTATCTGGTGTCTGGTATCAGGTGTCTGGTATCTAGTATTTGGTATCTGGTATCTGATATCTGGTATCTGATATCTGGTGTCTGGTATCTAGTGTCTGGTATCTGGTATCTGGTATTTGGTATCTGGTATCTGGTATTTGGTATCTGGTGTCTGGAATCTGATATCTGGTGTCTGGTGTCTGGTATCTGATATCTGATATCTGGTATCTGGTGTCTGGTGCCTGATGTCTCGTGTCTGGTGTCTGGTATCTGGTATCTGATATCTGGTATTTGGTATTTGGTATCTGGTGTCTAGTGTCTGGTATCTGGTATCCGGTATCTGGTATCAGGTATCTGGTATCTGGCATCTGGTATCTGGTAACTGGTACTTGGTATTTGGTATCTGATATCTGGTGTCTGGTATCTGGTATCTGGTGTCTAGTATCTAGTATTTGGTATCTGGTATCTTATGTCTGGTATCTGGTGTCTTGTGTCTGGTATCTGGTGTCTGGTATCTGGTATCTGGTATCTGGTATTTGGTATTTGGTATCTAGTATCTGGTATCTAGTGTCTGGTGTCTAGTATCTGGTGTCCGGTATCTGTGTCTGGGTCTGGTATCTGGTATCTGGTATGTGGTGTCTGGTGTCTGGTATCTGGTATCTGGTGTCTGGCATCTGGTATCTGGTGTCTGGTATCTGATGTCTGGTATCAGATATCTGGTATCTGGTATCTGGTATATGGTATCTGGTGTCTGGCATCTGGTATCTGGTGTCTGGTATCTGGTATCTGGTGTCTGGTATCTGGTATCTGGTATCTCGTATCTGGTATCTGGTATCTGGTTTCTGGAGTCCGGTATCTGGTGCCTGGTGTCTGGTATCTGATGTCTGGTGTCTGGTATCTGGTGTCTGGTATCAGGTACCTGGTGTCTGGTATCTGGTGTCTGGTATCTGGTATCTGGTATCTGGTGTCTGGAATCTGGTATCTGGTATATGGTATCTGGTATTTGGTATCTGTTATCTCTTTATCTGGTATCTGGTTTCTGGTGTCTGGTATCTGGTATCTGGTGTCTGGTATCTGGTGTCTGGTATCTGGTGTCTGGTATCTGGTGTCTGGTATCTGGTATTTGGTATCTGTTATCTCTTTATCTGGTATCTGGTTTCTGGTGTCTGGTATCTGGTATCTGGTATCTCGTATCTGGTATCTGGTATCAGGTATCTGATGTTTGGTATCTGGTATCTGGTGTCTGGTATCTGGTGGCTGGTATCTGGTATCTCGTATCTGGTGTTTGGTATCTGGTATCTGGTGTCTGGTGTCTGGTATCTGGTATCTGGTATCTGGTATCTCGTATCTGGTATCTGGTTTCTGGTGTCTGGTATCTGATGTCTGGTATCTGGTGTCTGGTGTCTGGTATCTGGTATCTGGTATCTGGTGTCTGGTATCTGGTGTCTGGTGTCGTATCTGGTATCTGGTGTCTGGTATCTGGTGTCTGGTGTCTGGTATCTGATGTCTGGTATCTGTTATCTTTTATAAGTTATCAGTTTTCATTTTTCATTTTTCTATTTTAATTTTTAATTTTTCATTTTTAATTTTTCTATTTTAATTTTTAATTTTTAATTTTTAATTTTTAATTTTTAATTTTTAATTTTTAATTTTTAATTTTTAATTTTTCGATTTTTCGATTTTTCGATTTTTCGATTTTTCGATTTTCGATTTTCGATTTTTCGATTTTTCGATTTTTCGATTTTTCGATTTTTCGATTTTTCGATTTTTCGATTTTCGATTTTTCGATTTTTCGATTTTTCGATTTTTCGATTTTTCGATTTTTCGATTTTTCGATTTTCGATTTTTCGATTTTTCGATTTTTCGATTTTTCGATTTTCGATTTTCGATTTTCGATTTTTCGATTTTTCGATTTTCGATTTTCGATTTTCGATTTTTCGATTTTCGATTGATTTTTTGATTTTTGATTTTTGATTTTTAATTTTCAATTTTCAATTTTTCATTTTCATTTTTCATTCTTCAGATTTCAGTTTTCATTTTTTAGTTTTCAGTTATCAGTTATTTGTTATCTGTTATCTGTTTTCTTTTATCTGTTACTTTTTATCTGTTATCTGTCATCTTTTATCTGTTATAAGTTATCTGTTATCTGTTATATGTTACCACCTGTTACCTGTTACCACCTTTTACCTGTTATCTGTTATTTTCCATATAGCATTGAAAATATCCTGTATAACAGACTCAGATTTATGTGAGATGCCGGCAACGTCGCATGTGTTGTTGTTAATACCATACATGGCGTTATAAAATCTTCCATGTAGCAAATTGTATAGCAGACTTAGATTTATATGAGGATCGTCGCATAAATCTAGCTATAACACGACTTGCAAAAAAATGGCGCTTGACACTGACATATGTCAACCGTGTTCGTCTACGGATAGCAGTGGACTATGCTTTCTTCAGTGTATATGTGTTCTGTTTTGTAATGTCAATGTCATTGTCATAGGTAATTTTTTCTAACCTGGAAAATGAAATGTATTTTGTTTAAAATTAAAATTCAATAACTCCTATTGTGAGATGTGTGCATCTACAACATAATGAGAGGAAAAATTAAGATTCTGAAAGTTAATTCCTAAATATCATAGTAAGGAAATCCGTAAAACTAAAAAAAAAGTAAACATAAACACCTTGAGAAAACTTCTTCCGTATCAAGTGGTTAAAGTGGAGTTTTAAAACAATTTTTGTTGAAAATAAGGCCGTTAGTTTACAAGCAGGTATGTAACTGAGCGATCCGCTAATGTGTGTGTATCTTGCTTATAAAAAATGCTGTATTTAGATATTGCTATTCACAAGAGCTACCGTTCTTTGATAGGATATTTTCAAATTGAACTTTTGTCTTATTTTTACTATTTATTGCAGGAGAACAGTTGTTGAACCAGGTCCTGGTGCATACTTATGTAGTTGTCACTTTGTGGATGGGAAAAAAGAAAATAGACCTACATTGTTTAGGTATAATAGGGAGAAGCAATTGAACTTTCCATCGCCAGAAAGAAGAACCCGTAAAAATAACAACAATGTGAAAATTGAACTCTATAATATGTTACTTCAAATTGGGCCCTTTTAAGGGATGTATGTAATAATTATGTGATCTGCAGAAATAGAAATATAAAAAATAAATACAACACATGGCATCATAAATTATTTTAATGTAGACTTCAGTACTCGTATAGGTAACTTTCACTCCCCTGGCAGGCTTAATCTAAGCAATATCACAAATATGTCTATACCAAGTTACGATTATACTGTGCAAGAGTACTTATCTTACAAATTTTGACAAGTAATGGTGTCTGTTGTTTTGACAAGTCTTGGAAGTCACAAGTTCTTAAAGCAGCTACATTCTAAATCGATTTAGATCAAAATAAACAACTGCAGTGGCTGTGAAAGTCTTAGTAATTTTGAAAACTTTGGTAGTAGATATGATTATCAATGCTATTTTTCAGCGCTTTGCATATTCCTTCATCTGCTTGATAATATTTGCCAATCGAAGGGATAGATGACAAGTTTGTTTACTTATTTTCCATTTATACATACTACTCAGGTGAGATACTACTACTACAAGGTTTTTACAATATTTATGAGTTTGTTGGTGGTAAAGTTCTTCGTTTGGGAAAAATTCAACAGAAGCAGATGAACAATGCTCGCTTTATGATCTGGAGAAAAATGTGCTATCGCTTTAAAATAAAATTTCCTCTATTTTTTTTAATGTTGTATGATTATGATCAATCAATTAGAAACATGACATATAATAATAACATCTCAAAAAATTAGACCAGAAGCTTGAAATTATTAAGTACTATAGTTGTTGGACAGTAAGTAATAGTATCGCTTGAAAATCAAATTTTGTAATCTGTTTCCTCTGATTCAATAATGAATTTTTCTGTAATCTATGATTAAGATCAGTCTTAGAAACAGGACAGATGTGAGTATCCTTGAAATTAGACATATAATAATAACATCTTTAAAAACAGAATAGAAATTTGAAATCATCAAGTGCTATAGTTTTTTGACAAGTAATGGTGTCTGTTGTTTTGACAAGTCTTGGAAGTGACAAGTCCTTAAAGCAGCTACATTCTAAATCGAAGTACATACATTCTGCATTGAGATCAAAATAAACAACTGCAGTGGCTGTGAAAGTCTTAGTAATTTTGAAAACTTTGGTAGTAGATATGATTATCAATGCTATTTTTCAGCGCTTTGCATATTCCTTCATCTGCTTGATAATATGTGCCACTGTTAGCCAGCTAATAAGTCTACATATTTAAATAAATTGAACTGAGGGTCAAGACTGAACTCTTACTGAACTTCATAGAAGTAGTCACAAACTTCAAACCGTGCACTGACAGAATCTCACACCTAACACAAATGCCTATGTAAAAGTGAGCAATGATTCCATTTGCATTCAAAACATGAGAGTAATCAACAATTTTCATCACTTGTACAGAAATTTGTTAGTGTAGTTAAAGACTAATTAGATCTTCTAATTCTGACAAGTTTGTTTACTTATTTTCCATTTATACATACTACTCAGGTGAGATACTACTACTACAAGGTTTTTACAATATTTATGAGTTTGTTGGTGGTAAAGTTCTTCGTTTGGGAAAAATTCAACAGAAGCAGATGAACAATGCTCGCTTTATGATCTGGAGAAAAATGTGCTATCGCTTTAAAATAAAATTTCCTCTATTTTTTTTAATGTTGTATGATTATGATCAATCAATTAGAAACATGACATATAATAATAACATCTTAAAAAATTAGACCAGAAGCTTGAAATTATTAAGTATTATAGTTGTTGGACAGTAAGTAATAGTATCGCTTGAAAATCAAATTTTGTAATCTGTTTCCTCTGATTCAATAATGAGTTTTTTGTAATCTATGATTAAGATCAGTCTTAGAAACAGGACAGATGTGAGTATCATTGAAATTAGACATATAATAATAACATCTTTAAAAACAGAATAGAAATTTGAAATCATCAAGTGCTATAGTTTTTTGACAAGTAATGGTGTCTGTTGTTTTGACAAGTCTTGGAAGTGACAAGTCCTTAAAGCAGCTACATTCTAAATCGAAGTACATACATTCTGCATTGAGATCAAAATAAACAACTGCAGTGGCTGTGAAAGTCTTAGTAATTTTGAAAACTTTGGTAGTAGATATGATTATCAATGCTATTTTTCAGCGCTTTGCATATTCCTTCATCTGCTTGATAATATGTGCCACTGTTAGCCAGCTAATAAGTCTACATATTTAAATAAATTGAACTGAGGGTCAAGACTGACCTCTTACTGAACTTCATAGAAGTAGTCACAAACTTCAAACCGTGCACTGACAGAATCTCACACCTAACACAAATGCCTATGTAAAAGTGAGCAATGATTCCATTTGCATTCAAAACATGAGAGTAATCAACAATTTTCATCACTTGTACAGAAATTTGTTAGTGTAGTTAAAGACTAATTAGATCTTCTAATTCTGACAAGTTTGTTTACTTATTTTCCATTTATACATACTACTCAGGTGAGATACTACTACTACAAGGTTTTTACAATATTTATGAGTTTGTTGGTGGTAAAGTTCTTCGTTTGGGAAAAATTCAACAGAAGCAGATGAACAATGCTCGCTTTATGATCTGGAGAAAAATGTGCTATCGCTTTAAACTAAAATTTCCTCTATTTTTTTTAATGTTGTATGATTATGATCAATCAATTAGAAACATGACATATAATAATAACATCTCAAAAAATTAGACCGGAAGCTTGAAATTATTAAGTACTATAGTTGTTGGACAGTAAGTAATAGTATCGCTTGAAAATCAAATTTTGTAATCTGTTTCCTCTGATTCAATAATGAATTTTTCTGTAATCTATGATTAAGATCAGTCTTAGAAACAGGACAGATGTGAGTATCCTTGAAATTAGACATATAATAATAACATCTTTAAAAACAGAATAGAAATTTGAAATCATCAAGTGCTATAGTTTTTTGACAAGTAATGGTGTCTGTTGTTTTGACAAGTCTTGGAAGTGACAAGTCCTTAAAGCAGCTACATTCTAAATCGAAGTACATACATTCTGCATTGAGATCAAAATAAACAACTGCAGTGGCTGTGAAAGTCTTAGTAATTTTGAAAACTTTGGTAGTAGATATGATTATCAATGCTATTTTTCAGCGCTTTGCATATTCCTTCATCTGCTTGATAATATGTATGTGCCACTGTTAGCCAGCTAATAGGTCTACATATTAAATAAATTGAACTGAGGGTCAAGACTGAACTCTTACTGAACTTCATAGAAGTGACTGACTACTTACGTTTGCAATAGAAACACATAAACTGTAAACACTTCACACAACACTTTCACTATTTGTAGCTGCGATTGCTTGTTCTAAGCTTCTAATTAATCCTTATTAACGGGAGCCTCATTATTAAGATTTCGATAATGTTTACATTCTTACATTGTAGGTTAGAAATCGGAGGTGATGCAATCAGACATACGCTTTATATCAATCGGTTGGAAAAGCGGAGCTTTATGCCATATTGTAAAATTATAACATGAATAGGGGCTTACAATCATATTTTTATCGTATTTATAAACCGATGATGATTTCAATAAATTGATGAACGTCAAAGAATAATTGCAGCCTTTGGCGGTAGACATCGCAATCTGTCAAAATAAAAAACTACTAGATTCATCCGATTTTAATGGCTCTAGTCCGGTCCGTTTAGACAATGGAATATAGAAATTTTGAATCTTTTCGAAAATGTTGATTTTCACGCGCAAAAAAGGACAATTCTATTTGGCGTGATCCAATATTGGATGAAGCGATAGTCATGAAGCCGAAAATGGCACGTTTTTGACGTTCCGCTCGCACTCGCTCGCTTTCGTAATACGATCATATCTACAATACCCCGCCTAACAGGAATCCGGGGATCTGGAGGGGAAATTCAAAATTGAAACGTCAAACTAAAATTATCTGCATATCTTTAAATTTTGTAATCTGCCGAGTTTAAAAAATGCGATCGGGTAACGTGTCGTATGTCGGTTTAATCAGGAGACTTTGGCCTTTCGTTTTGCGAAAAAAAATCGTAGCCACGTCGCTCCGTAACGCAGGTCCGTATCGACGAAGACAAAGTACGCCGAAAAACGGTTGTCATCGGTACTTTTGAGGCGCTCAAAGTTTACTTTTTCGAAATTTGACGGTAATTCTGACGGTCAGAATCGTTTCGTCAGCTCATTATCGTTATTTTTCGATAGCTGTATAATTTTTACTCGCTCACGTACGGTAGTAATAAGCGAGGACAGAGCCGGATGACAAGGTGACTTTTTCACGCGTCGAAAAGTTGCGTATTGTCGAGGAATTTTTAAATAATCGAAACTTTTCAACGTAAACGAATGGAGAAACGGATAAAATTGCGATCCCGTATTCGAAGTACGGGCTTTCTTATGCGACAGTCGCCAGGTCCGTATCTTCGTTATCTTCGGAGGAGATAGACCGTGGACGGCGATAAGCGCGTTTCATAAGCAAAAAAGTCATTCTTGACGACGTTCGAGGTTCGTTTATTCGAAACGGGTGCCGTAAACGGAAAAAAGTCTCTCCGCGTAATTCGTAGCGCTAGTCGAGATGTACGAAACGCGGCGCGCGAAATTTCTTTTCTCTTCGGCGTAAAGGAGATATCGAAGTTTTTACCGCGACTTGCCGTTTTTCTCGCGTTTTCTTTAACATTTTCTTAAAAAAAAACTAAGACGCGGACCGCGATCGGTTCCGCCCTAAAGTGTGCGCCCGTCGTTTAGCTATCGAACGAGACCGATCTCGAGTCGATATTTCGATAAACGGCGAAACGAGTGTGAAATAACGCCGCGTACCGTCCGAAAAACGGTCGATTTTTCGACTTTACCGGCCGTTTTCGATCCGATCCGTTCCTCTCGCCGCGACGGCTCTCGCCCGCCCGTAAAGCGCCGAGTTTCTAGTTTCCGAAACGGTACCTCCTTCCTTCCGAACGTTTCGCGAACCGGGAAAAAACCGAAAAAACCGCGTCGACGTCGCCCGCCCAAAATTTCTAACGTCACGTGACCTCTTCCTTAAAACAATCGATCACCGCTTAATATAGTCGACTAGCGCAGTTTCTGGCATGCTAACGCTATGCCAAATATTGTACGTTGATGTCTTTATTTAAAACCTCACGTAGCGCAGTTGCTGGTATGCTAATGCAATGCTAGCGATAACTATCTCTAATCATTTTTTATCCTTTGGCATCTTTGATCTGGTATCTGGTATCAGGTATCTGGTATCTGGTATCCGGTATCCGGTGTCTGGTATCTGGTATCTGGTATCAGGTATCTGGTGTCTGGTATCTGATATCTGGTATCTGGTATCCGGTATCCGGTGTCTGGTATCTGGTATCTGGTATCTGGTGTCTGGTATCTGATGTCTGGTATCTGGTATCCGGTATCTGGTGTCTGGCATCTGGTATCTGGTGTCTGGTGTCTGGTATCTGATGTCTGGTATCTGGTGTCTGGTATCTGGTATCTGGTATCTGGTATCTGGTGTCTGGTATCTGGTATTTGGTATCTGTTATCTCTTTATCTGGTATCTGGTTTCTGGTGGCTGGTATCTGGTATCTCGTATCTGGTATCTGGTATCTCGTATCTGGTATCTGGTTTCTGGTGTCTGGTATCTGATGTCTGGTATCCGGTATCCGGTGTCTGGTATCTGGTATCTGGTATCTGGTATCTGGTGTCTGGTATCTGATGTCTGGTATCTGGTATCCGGTATCTGGTGTCTGGCATCTGGTATCTGGTATCTGGTGTCTGGTATCTGATGTCTGGTATCTGGTGTCTGGTATCTGGTATCTGGTATCTGGTGTCTGGTATCTGGTATTTGGTATCTGTTATCTCTTTATCTGGTATCTGGTTTCTGGTGGCTGGTATCTGGTATCTCGTATCTGGTGTTTGGTATCTGGTATCTGGTGTCTGGTATCTGGTATCTGGTATCTCGTATCTGGTATCTGGTTTCTGGTGTCTGGTATCTGATGTCTGGTATCTGGTATCTGGTATCTGGTATCTGGTATCTGGTGTCTGGTGTCTGGTATCTGGTATCTGGTATCTCGTATCTGGTATCTGGTTTCTGGTATCTGATGTCTGGTATCTGGTGTCTGGTGTCTGGTATCTGGTATCTGGTATCTGGTATCTGGTGTCTGGTATCTGGTGTCTAGTATCTGGTTTCTGGTATCTGTTATCTTTTATAAGTTATCAGTTTTCATTTTTCATTTTTCTATTTTAATTTTTAATTTTCATTTTTAATTTTTCTATTTTAATTTCTAATTTTTAATTTTTAATTTTTAATTTTAATTTTCAATTTTCAATTTTCAATTTTCAATTTTCAATTTTCAATTTTCAATTTTCAATTTTCAATTTCAATTTTCAATTTTCAATTTTCAATTTTCAATTTTCAATTTTCAATTTTCAATTTTCAATTTTCAATTTTCAATTTTTAATTTTTCGATTTTTCGATTTTTCGATTTTTCGATTTTTCGATTTTCGATTTTTCGATTTTTCGATTTTTCGATTTTTCGATTTTTCGATTTTTCGATTTTTCGATTTTTCGATTTTTCGATTTTTCGATTTTTCGATTTTTCGATTTTTCGATTTTTCGATTTTTCGATTTTTCGATTTTCGATTTTTCGATTTTTCGATTTTTCGATTTTTCGATTTTTCGATTTTTCGATTTTTCGATTTTTCGATTTTTCGATTTTTCGATTTTTCGATTTTCGATTTTTCGATTTTTCGATTTTTCGATTTTTCGATTTTCGATTTTTCGATTTTTCGATTTTTCGATTTTTCGATTTTTCGATTTTTCGATTTTTCGATTTTTCGATTTTCGATTTTTCGATTTTTCGATTTTTCGATTTTTCGATTTTCGATTTTCGATTTTTCGATTTTCGATTTTTCGATTTTTCGATTTTTCGATTTTTCGATTTTTCGATTTTTCGATTTTTCGATTTTTCGATTTTCGATTTTCGATTTTTCGATTTTTCGATTTTTCGATTTTCGATTTTCGATTTTTCGATTTGATTTTTTGATTTTTGATTTTTGATTTTTGATTTTTGATTTTTGATTTTTAATTTTCAATTTTCAATTTTTCATTTTTCATTCTTCAGATTTCAGTTTTCATTTTTTAGTTTTCAGTTATCAGTTATTTGTTATCTGTTATCTGTTTTCTTTTATCTGTTACTTTTTATCTGTTATCTGTCATCTTTTATCTGTTATAAGTTATCTGTTATCTGTTATATGTTACCACCTGTTACCTGTTACCACCTTTTACCTGTTATCTGTTATTTTCCATATAGCATTGAAAATATCCTGTATAACAGACTCAGATTTATGTGAGATGCCGGCAACGTCGCATGTGTTGTTGTTAATACCATACATGGCGTTATAAAATCTTCCATGTAGCAAATTGTATAGCAGACTTAGATTTATATGAGGATCGTCGCATAAATCTAGCTATAACACGACTTGCAAAAAAATGGCGCTTGACACTGACATATGTCAACCGTGTTCGTCTACGGATAGCAGTGGACTATGCTTTCTTCAGTGTATATGTTTTCTGTTTTGTAATGTCAATGTCATTGTCATAGGTAATTTTTTCTAACCTGGAAAATGAAATGTATTTTGTTTAAAATTAAAATTCAATAACTCCTATTGTGAGATGTGTGCATCTACAACATAATGAAAGGAAAAATTAAGATTCTGAAAGTTAATTCCTAAATATCATAGTAAGGAAATCCGTAAAACTAAAAAAAAAGTAAACATAAACACCTTGAGAAAACTTCTTCCGTATCAAGTGGTTAAAGTGGAGTTTTAAAACAATTTTTGTTGAAAATAAGGCCGTTAGTTTACAAGCAGGTATGTAACTGAGCGATCCGCTAATGTGTGTGTATCTTGCTTATAAAAAATGCTGTATTTAGATATTGCTATTCACAAGAGCTACCGTTCTTTGATAGGATATTTTCAAATTGAACTTTTGTCTTATTTTTACTATTTATTGCAGGAGAACAGTTGTTGAACCAGGTCCTGGTGCATACTTATGTAGTTGTCACTTTGTGGATGGGAAAAAAGAAAATAGACCTACATTGTTTAGGTATAATAGGGAGAAGCAATTGAACTTTCCATCGCCAGAAAGAAGAACCCGTAAAAATAACAACAATGTGAAAATTGAACTCTATAATATGTTACTTCAAATTGGGCCCTTTTAAGGGATGTATGTAATAATTATGTGATCTGCAGAAATAGAAATATAAAAAATAAATACAACACATGGCATCATAAATTATTTTAATGTAGACTTCAGTACTCGTATAGGTAATTTTCACTCCCCTGGCAGGCTTAATCTAAGCGATATCACAAATATGTCTATACCAAGTTACGATTATACTGTGCAAGAGTACTTATCTTACAAATTTTGACAAGTAATGGTGTCTGTTGTTTTGACAAGTCTTGGAAGTCACAAGTTCTTAAAGCAGCTACATTCTAAATCGATTTAGATCAAAATAAACAACTGCAGTGGCTGTGAAAGTCTTAGTAATTTTGAAAACTTTGGTAGTAGATATGATTATCAATGCTATTTTTCAGCGCTTTGCATATTCCTTCATCTGCTTGATAATATTTGCCAATCGAAGGGATAGATGACAAGTTTGTTTACTTATTTTCCATTTATACATACTACTCAGGTGAGATACTACTACTACAAGGTTTTTACAATATTTATGAGTTTGTTGGTGGTAAAGTTCTTCGTTTGGGAAAAATTCAACAGAAGCAGATGAACAATGCTCGCTTTATGATCTGGAGAAAAATGTGCTATCGCTTTAAAATAAAATTTCCTCTATTTTTTTTAATGTTGTATGATTATGATCAATCAATTAGAAACATGACATATAATAATAACATCTCAAAAAATTAGACCAGAAGCTTGAAATTATTAAGTACTATAGTTGTTGGACAGTAAGTAATAGTATCGCTTGAAAATCAAATTTTGTAATCTGTTTCCTCTGATTCAATAATGAATTTTTCTGTAATCTATGATTAAGATCAGTCTTAGAAACAGGACAGATGTGAGTATCCTTGAAATTAGACATATAATAATAACATCTTTAAAAACAGAATAGAAATTTGAAATCATCAAGTGCTATAGTTTTTTGACAAGTAATGGTGTCTGTTGTTTTGACAAGTCTTGGAAGTGACAAGTCCTTAAAGCAGCTACATTCTAAATCGAAGTACATACATTCTGCATTGAGATCAAAATAAACAACTGCAGTGGCTGTGAAAGTCTTAGTAATTTTGAAAACTTTGGTAGTAGATATGATTATCAATGCTATTTTTCAGCGCTTTGCATATTCCTTCATCTGCTTGATAATATGTGCCACTGTTAGCCAGCTAATAGGTCTGAACTGAGGGTCAAGACTGAACTCTTACTGAACTTCATAGAAGTGACTGACTACTTACGTTTGCAATAGAAACACATAAACTGTAAACACTTCACACAACACTTTCACTATTTGTAGCTGCGATTGCTTGTTCTAAGCTTCTAATTAATCCTTATTAACGGGAGCCTCATTATTAAGATTTCGATAATGTTTACATTCATACATTGTAGGTTAGAAATCGGAGGTGATGCAATCAGACATACGCTTTATATCAATCGGTTAGAAAAGCGGAGCTTTATGCCATATTGTAAAATTATAACATGAATAGGGGCTTACAATCATATTTTTATAGTATTTATAAACCGATGATGATTTCAATAAATTGATGAACGTCAAAGAATAATTGCAGCCTTTGGCGGTAGGCATCGCAATCTGTCAAAATAAAAAACTACTAGATTCCTACGATTTTAATGGCTCTAGTCCGGTCCGTTTAGACAATGGAATATAGAAATTTTGAATCTTTTCGAAAATGTTGATTTTCACGCGCAAAAAAGGACAATTCTATTTGGCGTGATCCAATATTGGATGAAGCGATAGTCATGAAGCCGAAAATGGCACGTTTTTGACGTTCCGCTCGCACTCGCTCGCTTTCGTAATACGATCGCATCTACAATACCCCGCCTAACAGGAATCCGGGGATCTGGAGGGGAAATTCAAAATTGAAACTTCAAACTAAAAATGTGTGCATATCTTTGAATTTTCTAATCTGCCGAGTTTAAAAATGCGATCGGGTAACGTGTCGTATGTCGGTTTAATCAGGAGACTTTGGTCTTTCGTTTTGCGAAAAAAAATCGTAGCTACGTCGCTCCGTAACGCAGGTCCGTATCGACGAAGACAAAGTACGCCGAAAAACGGTTGTCATCGGTACTTTTGAGGCGCTCAAAGTTTACTTTTTCGAAATTTGACGGTAATTCTGACGGTCAGAATCGTTTCGTCAGCTCATTATCGTTATTTTTCGATAGCTGTATAATTTTTACTCGCTCACGTACGGTAGTAATAGGCGAGGACAGAGCCGGATGACAAGGTGACTTTTTCACGCGTCGAAAAGTAGCGTATTGTCGAGGAATTTTTAAAAAATCGAAACTTTTCAACGTAAACGAATAATGATGATGAAAATAGTATTAAAAGAGTGTCCGAAGCATGGGCTTTCTCACGCAAAAATCGTCAGGTTCGTAGCTCCTTTATCTTCGGAGGAGATAGCTGATATACGATGAAGTAGCGCGCTTTACACGCAAAAAAGTCATTCTTGACGACGTTCGAGATTCGTTTACTCGAAACGGGTACCGTAAACGAAAAAACGTCTCTCCGCGTAATTTGTAGCGCTCGCCGAGATGTACGAAACGCGGCACGCGAAATTCCTTTTCTCTTCGGCATAAGGGAGATATCGTAGTTTTCAAGGCGATTCGTCATTTTTGTCGCTTTTTTTTCGAACATTTCTAGAAAAAAAACCGAGACGCGGAACCGAACAGATTTAGCTTATTGGTACGTATTTCTCGTTTAGCTATCGAACGAGACCGATCTCGAGTCGATATTTCGATAAACGGCGAAACGAGTGTGAAATAACGCCGCGTACCGTCCGGAAAACGGTCGATTTTTCGACTTTACCGGCCGTTTTCGATCCGATCCGTTCGTCTCGCCGCGACGGCTCTCGCCCGCCCGTAAAGCGCCGACCGTCTACTTTCCGAAACGGTACCTCTTTCCTTCCGGACGTACCGCGAACCTCCTAAAAAACCGCGAAAACCGCGTCGACGTCATACAATTTCCGAACCCACTACCAATCACTACCAATCCAAAACAATCGATCACCGCTTAATATAGTCGACTAGCGCAGTTTTTAGCATGCCAACGCTATGCTAAATATTGTCCGTTGATGTCTTTATTTAAAACCACCCGTAGCGCAGTTGCTGGTATGCTAATGCAATGCTAGCGATATATACTTTATCCCTATCTCTAATCGTTTTTTATCCTTTGGCATCTTTGATCTGTTATCTCGTATCTGGTATCTGGTGTCTGGTATTTGGTATCTGTTATCGCTTTATCTGGTATCTGGTATCTGTTGTCTGGTATCTGGTGTCTGGTATCTGGTATCTAGTGCCTGGTATCTGGTATCTGGTGTCTGGTATCTGATGTCTGGTATCTGGTATCCGGTATCTGGTGTCTGGCATCTGGTATCTGGTGTCTGGTATCTGATGTCTGGTATCTGGTGTCTGGTGTCTGGTATCTGGTATCTGGTATCTGGTATCTGGTGTCTGGTATCTGGTATTTGGTATCTGTTATCTCTTATCTGGTATCTGGTTTCTGGTGGCTGGTATCTGGTATCTCGTATCTGGTGTTTGGTATCTGGTATCTGGTATCTGATGTCTGGTATCCGGTATCCGGTGTCTGGTATCTGGTATCTGATGTCTGGTATCTGGTATCCGGTATCTGGTGTCTGGCATCTGGTATCTGGTATCTGGTTTCTGGTATCTGATGTCTGGTATCTGGTGTCTGGTGTCTGGTATCTGGTATCTGGTATCTGGTGTCTGGTATCTGGTATTTGGTATCTGTTATCTCTTTATCTGGTATCTGGTTCTGGTGGCTGGTATCTGGTATCTGGTATCTCGTATCTGGTGTTTGGTATCTGGTATCTGGTGTCTGGTATCTGGTATCTCGTATCTGGTATCTGGTTTCTGGTGTCTGGTATCTGATGTCTGGTATCTGTATCTGGTGTCTGGTGTCTGGTATCTGGTGTCTGGTATCTGGTGTCTGGTGTCTGGTATCTGGTATCTGGTATCTCGTATCTGGTATCTGGTTTCTGGTATCTGATGGTCTGGTATCTGGTGTTGGTGTCTGGTATCTGGTATCTGGTGTCTGGTATCTGGGTCTAGTACTGGTTTCTCGTATCTGTTATCTTTATAAGTTATCAGTTTCATTTTTCATTTTTCTATTTTAATTTTTAATGTTCATTTTTAATTTTTATACTTTTTAATATTTTTAAGTTCTAATTTTTAATTTTAATTTTTAATTTATTTAATTTTTAATTTTAATTTATAATTTTTAATTAATTTTACTTTTAATTTTAATTTTTAATTTTTAATTTTTAATTAATTTTTTAATTTTTAATTTTTAATTTTAATTTTTAATTTTAAATTTAATTTTAATTTAATTTTATTTTAATTTTATTTAATTTTTAATTTTTAATTTTAATTTTAATTTTTAATTTAATTTTTAATTTTTTAATTTTTAATTTTAATCTAATTTTAATTTTTTCTAATTTTTAATTTTTAATTTTTAATTTTTAATTTTTTAATTTTTAATTTTTAATTTTAATTTTTTACTTTTTAATTTTTAATTTTAATTTAATTTTTAATTTTTAATTTTTAATTTTTAATTTTAATTTTAATTTTTAATTTTTAATTTTAATTTTTAATTTTTAATTTTTTAATTTTTAATTTTATTTTAATTTTAATTTTTTAATTTTTAATTTTTAATTTTTAATTTTTAATTTTTAATTTTTAATTTTATTTTAATTTTAATTTTTAATTTTTAATTTTTAATTTTTTAATTTTTAATTTTTAATTTTAATTTTCATTTTAATTTTTAATTCTTAATTTTTAATTTTTACTTTTTAATTTTAATTTTTAAATTTTTAATTTTTAATTTTTAATTTTTAATTTTTAATTTTTAATTTTAATTTTTAATTTTTAATTTTTATTTACTTTTAATTTTTAATTTTTAATTTTTAATTTTTAATTCTTAATTTTTAATTTTAATTTTTCACATTTTTTAAATTTTAATTTTAAGTTTTCATTTTTAATTTTAATTTTCACTTTTATTTTTAATTTTTAATTTTTAATTTTTCGATTTTTTCGATTTTCGAATTTTCGATTTTTTTCGATTTTCGATTTTTCGATTTTTCGATTTTTCGATTTTTCGATTTTTCGATTTTTCGATTTTTTCGATTTTTCGATTTTCGATTTTCGATTTTTCGATTTTCGATTTTTTTCGATTTTTCGATTTTCGATTGTTTTCGATTTTTCGATTTTTCGATTTTTCGATTTTTCGATTTTTCGATTTTTCGATTTCATTTCGATTTTTCGATTTTCGATTTTCGATTTTTCGATTTTTCGATTTTCGATTTTTCGATTTTTCGATTTTTCGATTTTTCGATTTTTCGATTTTTCGATTTTTTCGATTTTTCGATTTTTCGATTTTCGATTTTCGATTTTTCGATTTTTCGATTTTTCGATTTTTCGATTTTTCGATTTTTCGATTTTTCGATTTTCGATTTTTCGATTTTTCGATTTTCGATTTTTCGATTTTTCGATTTTTTCGATTTTTCGATTTTTCGATTTTCGATTTTTCGATTTTTCGATTTTTCGATTTTTCGATTTTTCGATTTTTCGATTTTTCGATTTTTCGATTTTCGATTTTCGATTTTTCGATTTGATTTTTGATTTGATTTTGATTTTTAATTTTCAATTTTCAATTTTCATTTTTCATTTTTCATTCTTCAGATTTCAGTTTTCATTTTTTAGTTTTCAGTTATCAGTTATTTGTTATCTGTTATCTGTTTTCTTTTATCTGTACTTTTTATCTGTTATCTGTCATCTTTTATCTGTTATAAGTTATCTGTTATCTGTTATATGTTACCACCTGTTACCTGTTACCACCTTTTACCTGTTATCTGTTATTTTCCATATAGCATTGAAAATATCCCGTATACAATTGTATAACAGACTCAGATTTATGTGAGATGCCGGCAACGTCGCATGTGTTGTTGTTAATACCATACATGGCGTTATAAAATCTTCCATGTAGCAAATTGTATAGCAGACTTAGATTTATATGAGGATCGTCGCATAAATCTAGCTATAACACGACTTGCAAAAAAATGGCGCTTGACACTGACATATGTCAACCGTGTTCGTCTACGGATAGCAGTGGACTATGCTTTCTTCAGTGTATATGTTTTCTGTTTTGTAATGTCAATGTCATTGTCATAGGTAATTTTTTCTAACCTGGAAAATGAAATGTATTTTGTTTAAAATTAAAATTCAATAACTCCTATTGTGAGATGTGTGCATCTACAACATAATGAAAGGAAAAATTAAGATTCTGAAAGTTAATTCCTAAATATCATAGTAAGGAAATCCGTAAAACTAAAAAAAAAGTAAACATAAACACCTTGAGAAAACTTCTTCCGTATCAAGTGGTTAAAGTGGAGTTTTAAAACAATTTTTGTTGAAAATAAGGCCGTTAGTTTACAAGCAGGTATGTAACTGAGCGATCCGCTAATGTGTGTGTATCTTGCTTATAAAAAATGCTGTATTTAGATATTGCTATTCACATGAACTACCGTTCTTGATAGGATATTTTCAGATTGAACTTTTGTCTTATTTTTACTATTTATTGCAGGAGAACAGTTGTTGAACCAGGTCCTGGTGCATACTTATGTAGTTGTCACTTTGTGGATGGGAAAAAAGAAAATAGACCTACATTGTTTAGGTATAATAGGGAGAAGCAATTGAACTTTCCATCGCCAGAAAGAAGAACCCGTAAAAATAACAACAATGTGAAAATTGAACTCTATAATATGTTACTTCAAATTGGGCCCTTTTAAGGGATGTATGTAATAATTATGTGATCTGCAGAAATAAAAATAGTTTCCCAGTAAGGAGCATAAATTATTTTAATGTAGAGTTCAGTACTTGTATAGGTAACTTTCACTCCCCTGGCAGGCTTAATCTAAGCGATATCACAAATATGTCTATACCAAGTTACGATTATACTGTGCAAGAGTACTTATCTTACAAATTTTGACAAGTAATGGTGTCTGTTGTTTTGACAAGTCTTGGAAGTCACAAGTTCTTAAAGCAGCTACATTCTAAATCGATTTAGATCAAAATAAACAACTGCAGTGGCTGTGAAAGTCTTAGTAATTTTGAAAACTTTGGTAGTAGATATGATTATCAATGCTATTTTTCAGCGCTTTGCATATTCCTTCATCTGCTTGATAATATTTGCCAATCGAAGGGATAGATGACAAGTTTGTTTACTTATTTTCCATTTATACATACTACTCAGGTGAGATACTACTACTACAAGGTTTTTACAATATTTATGAGTTTGTTGGTGGTAAAGTTCTTCGTTTGGGAAAAATTCAACAGAAGCAGATGAACAATGCTCGCTTTATGATCTGGAGAAAAATGTGCTATCGCCTTAAAATAAAATTTCCTCTATTGTTTTTAATGTTGTATGATTATGATCAATCAATTAGAAACATGACATATAATAATAACATCTCTAAAAATTAGACCAGAAGCTTGAAATTATTAAGTACTATAGTTGTTGGACAGTAAGTAATAGTATCGCTTGAAAATCAAATTTTGTAATCTGTTTCCTCTGATTCAATAATGAATTTTTCTGTAATCTATGATTAAGATCAGTCTTAGAAACAGGACAGATGTGAGTATCCTTGAAATTAGACATATAATAACAACATCTTTAAAAACAGAATAGAAATTTGAAATCATCAAGTGCTATAGTTTTTTGACAAGTAATGGTGTCTGTTGTTTTGACAAGTCTTGGAAGTGACAAGTCCTTAAAGCAGCTACATTCTAAATCGAAGTACATACATTCTGCATTGAGATCAAAATAAACAACTGCAGTGGCTGTGAAAGTCTTAGTAATTTTGAAAACTTTGGTAGTAGATATGATTATCAATGCTATTTTTCAGCGCTTTGCATATTCCTTCATCTGCTTGATAATATGTGCCACTGTTAGCCAGCTAATAGGTCTACATATTTAGATACATTGAACTGAGGGTCAAGACTGAACTCTTACTGAACTTCATAGAAGTGACTGACTACTTACGTTTGCAATAGAAACACATAAACTGTAAACACTTCACACAACACTTTCACTATTTGTAGCTGCGATTGCTTGTTCTAAGCTTCTAATTAATCCTTATTAACGGGAGCCTCATTATTAAGATTTCGATAATGTTTACATTCATACATTGTAGGTTAGAAATCGGAGGTGATGCAATCAGACATACGCTTTATATCAATCGGTTGGAAAAGCGGAGCTTTATGCCATATTGTAAAATTATAACATGAATAGGGGCTTACAATCATATTTTTATCGTATTTATAAACCGATGATGATTTCATAAATTGATGAACGTCAAAGAATAATTGCAGCCTTTGGCGGTAGACATCGCAATCTGTAAACATAAAAAACTACTAGATTCATCCGATTTTAATGGCTCTAGTCCGGTCCGTTTAGACAATGGAATATAGAAATTTTGAATCTTTTCGAAATGTTTATTTTCACGCGTAAAAAGGACAATTCTATTTGGCGTGATCCTATATTCGATGAAGCGACCGACATAAAGCCGAAAATAGCACGTTTCGGACGTTTCGCTCGCACTCGCTCGCTTCGTAATACGATCGTATCTACAATACCCCGCCTAACAGGAATCCGGGGATCTGGAGGGGAAATTCAAAATTGAAACGTCAAACTAAAAATGTGTGCATATCTTTGAATTTTCTAATCTGCCGAGTTTAAAAAATGCGATCGGGTAACGTGCCGTATGTCGGTTTAATCAGGAGACTTTGGCCTGTCGTTTTGCGAAAAAAATCGTAGCTACGTCGCTCCGTAACGCAGGTGCGTATCGATGAAGACAAAGTACGCCGAAAAACGGTTGTCATCGGTACTTTTGAGGCGCTCAAAGTTTACTTTTTCGAAATTTGACGGTAATTCTGACGGTCAGAATCGTTTCGTCAGATCATTATCGTTATTTTTCGATAGCTGTATAATTTTTACTCGCTCACGTACGGTAGTAATAAGCGAGGACAGAGCCGGATGACAAGGTGACTTTTTCACGCGTCGAAAAATAGCGTATTGTCGAGGAATTTTTAAAAAATCGAAACTTTTCAACGTAAACGAATAATGATGATGAAAATAGTATTAAAAGAGTGTCCGAAGCATGGGCTTTCTCACGCAAAAATCGTCAGGTTCGTAGCTCCTTTATCTTCGGAGGAGATAGCTGATATACGGCGAAGCAGCGCGCTTTATACGCAAAAAAAGTCATTCTTGACGACGTTCGAGGTTCGTTTATTCGAAACGGGTACCGTAAACGAAAAAACGTCTCTCTGCGTAATTTGTAGCGCTCGCCGAGATGTACGAAACGCGGCACGCGAAATTCCTTTCTCGTCGGCATAAGGGAGATATCGTAGTTTTCAAGGCGATTCGTCATTTTTGTCGCTTTTTTTTCGAACGTTTCTAGAAAAAAACCGAGACGCGGAAACCGAACAGATTTAGCTTATTGGCACGTATTTTTCGTTTAGCTATCGAACGAGACCGATCTCGAGTCGATATTTCGATAAACGGCGAAACCAGTGTGAAATAACGCCGCGTACCGTCCGGAAAACGGTCGATTTTTCGACTTTACCGGCCGTTTTCGATCCGATCCGTTCCTCTCGCCGCGACGGCTCTCGCCCGCCCGTAAAGCGCCGAGTTTCTAGTTTCCGAAACGGTACCTCCTTCCTTCCGAACGTTTCGCGAACCGGGAAAAAAACCGAAAAAACCGCGTCGGACGTCGCCCGCCCAAAATTTCTAACGTCACGTGACCTCTTCCTTAAAACAATCGATCACCGCTTAATATAGTCGACTAGCGCAGTTTCTGGCATGCTAACGCTATGCCAAATATTGTACGTTGATGTGTTTATTTAAAACCTCACGTAGCGCAGTTGCTGGTATGCTAATGCAATGCTAGCGATATACTTATCCTATCTCTAATCATTTTCTATCCTTTGCATCTTTGATCTGGTATCTGGTCTCTGATGTCTGGTGTCTGGTATCTGTGTCTGGTATCTGGTATCTGGTATCTGGTATCTGGTGTCTGGTATCTGGTGTCTGGTGTCTGGTATCTGGTATCTGGTGTCTGGTGTCTGTATCTGGTATCTGGTATCTGGTATCTGATGTGTGGTGTCTGGTGTCTGGTATCTGGTATCTGATGTCTGGTATCTGGTGTCTGGTATCTGTATCTGGTGTCTGGTATCTGGTGTCTGGTATCTGTGTCTGGTATCTGGTATCTGGTGTCTGGTATCTGGTGTCTGGTGTCTGGTATCTGGTATCTGGTCTGGTGTCTGGTATCTGGGTCTGGTATCTGGTATCTGTGGTGTCTGGTGTCTGGTATCTGGTATCTGATGTTGTGTCTGGTATCTGGTGTCTGGTATCTGGTATCTGGTGTCTGGTATCATCTGGTGTCTGGTATCTGGTATCTGGTATATGGTTCTGGTGTCTGGCATCTGGTATCTGGTATCTGGTGTGGATCTGGTATCTGGTATCCGGTGTCTGGTGTCTGGTGTCTGGCATCTGGTATCTGCTATGGTATCTGGTGTCTGGTATCTGGTGTCTGGTATCTGGTGTTGGTGTCTGGTGTCTGGTATCTGGTATCTGGCATCTCGTATTTGGTATCTGGTGTCTGGTATCTGGTATCTGGAATCATATATCTGGTATCTGGTATCTGATGTCTGGTATCTGGTATCTGGAATCTGGTATCTGGTATCTGGTCTGGTATCTGGTATCTGGTATTTGGTATCTGTTATCTCTTATCTGGTATCTGGTTTCTGGTGTCTGGTATCTGGTATCTGTGTCTGTGTCTGGTATCTGGTATCTGGTATCTCGTATCTGGTATCTGGTATCTGGTATCAGGTATCTGATGTTTGGTATCTGGTGTCTGGTATCTGATGTCTGGTATCTGGTGTCTGGTATCTGGTGTCTGGTATCTGGTGTCTGGTATCTGGTGTCTGGTATCTGGTGTCTGGTATCTGGTATTTGGTATCTGTTATCTCTTTATCTGGTATCTGGTGGCTGGTATCTGGTATCTGGTATCTGGTATCTCGTATCTGGTGTTTGGTATCTGGTACCTGGTATCTGGTATCTGGTGTCTGGTGTTGTATCTGGTATCTGGTATCTGGTATCTGTATCTGGTTCTGGTGTCTGGTATCTGGTATCTGGTGTCTGGTGTCTGGTATCTGGTTTCTGGTGTCTGGTATCTGGTGTCTGGTGTCTGGTATCTGATGTCTGGTATCTGATGTCTGGTATCTGGTGTCTGGTGTCTGGTATCTGGTGTCTGGTGTCTGGTATCTGATGTCTGGTATCTGACTGGTATCTGGTGTCTGGTGTCTGGTATCTGGTATCTGGTGTCTGGTATCTGGTATCTGGTGTCTGGTATCTGGTGTCTAGTATCTGGTTTCTGGTATCTGCTATCTGGTATCTGTTATCTTTTATAAGTTATCAGTTTTCATTTTTCATCATTTTTCTATTTTAATCTTTAATTTTTAATTTTTAATTTTTAATTTTTAATTTTTAATTTTAATTTTAATTTTTAATTTTTAATTTTTAATTTTTTTTTTAATTTTTAATTTTCGATTTTTCGATTTTTTTTTCGATTTTTCGATTTTTCGATTTTTTTTTCGATTTCGATTTTTCGTTTTTTTTCGATTTTCGATTTTTCGATTTTTCGATTTTTCGATTTTTCGATTTTTCGATTTTTCGATTTTTCGATTTTCGATTTTTCGATTTTTCGATTTTTCGATTTTTCGATTTTTCGATTTTTCGATTTTTCGATTTTTCGATTTTTCGATTTTTCGATTTTTCGATTTTTCGATTTTTCGATTTTTCGATTTTTCGATTTTTCGATTTTTCGATTTTTCGATTTTTCGATTTTTCGATTTTTCGATTTTCGATTTTTCGATTTTCGATTTTTTTTTTGATTTTTGATTTGATTTTTGATTTTTGATTTTTGATTTGATTTTTGATTTTGATTTTTGAGTTTTGATTTTTGATTTTTGTTTTTGATTTTTGATTTTTGATTTTTGATTTTAATTTTCAATTTTCATTTTTCATTTTTCATTTTCATTTTTCATTTTTCATTCTTCAGATTTCAGTTTTCATTTTTTAGTTTTCAGTTATCAGTTATTTGTTATCTGTTACCTGTTTTCTTCTATCTGTTACTTTTTATCTGTTATCTGTCATATTTTATCTTTTATCTGTTATAAGTTATCTGTTATATGTTACCACCTGTTACCTGTTACCACCTTTTACCTGTTATCTGTTGTCTGTATCTTCCATATAGCATTGAAAATATCCTGTATACAATTGTATAACAGACTCAGATTTATGTGAGATGCCGGCAACGTCGCATGTGTTGTTGTTAATACCATACATGGCGTTATAAAATCTTCCATGTAGCAAATTGTATAGCAGACTTAGATTTATATGAGGATCGTCGCATAAATCTAGCTATAACACGACTTGCAAAAATGGCGCTTGACACTGACATATGTCAACCGTGTTCGTCTATGGATAGCAGTGGACTATGCTTTCTTCAGTGTATATGTTTTCTGTTTTGTAATGTCAATGTCATTGTCATAGGTAATTTTTTCTAACCTGGAAAATGAAATGTATTTTGTTTAAAATTAAAATTCAATAACTCCTATTGTGAGATGTGTGCATCTACAACAAATGAAAGGAAAAATTAAGATTCTGAAAGTTAATTCCTAAATATCATAGTAAGGAAATCCGTAAAACTAAAAAAAAAAGTAAACATAAACACCTTGAGAAAACTTCTTCCGTATCAAGTGGTTAAAGTGGAGTTTTAAAACAATTTTTGTTGAAAATAAGGCCGTTAGTTTACAAGCAGGTATGTAACTGAGCGATCCGCTAATGTGTGTGTATCTTGCTTATAAAAATAGGATATTGATAGGATATTTTCAAATTGAACTTTTGTCTTATTTTTACTATTTATTGCAGGAGAACAGTTTTGAACCAGGTCCTGGTGCATACTTATGTAGTTGTCACTTTGTGGATGGGAAAAAAGAAAATAGACCTACATTGTTTAGGTATAATAGGGAGAAGCAATTGAACTTTCCATCGCCAGAAAGAAGAACCCGTAAAAATAACAACAATGTGAAAATTGAACTCTATAATATGTTACTTCAAATTGGGCCCTTTTAAGGGATGTATGTAATAATTATGTGATCTGCAAAATAAAATAGTTTAGATACAACACATGGCATCATAAATTATTTTAATGTAGAGTTCAGTACTCGTATAGGTAACTTTCACTCCCCTGGCAGGCTTAATCTAAGCGATATCACAAATATGTCTATACCAAGTTACGATTATACTGTGCAAGAGTACTTATCTTACAAATTTTGACAAGTAATGGTGTCTGTTGTTTTGACAAGTCTTGGAAGTCACAAGTTCTTAAAGCAGCTACATTCTAAATCGATTTAGATCAAATAAACAACTGCAGTGGCTGTGAAAGTCTTAGTAATTTTGAAAACTTTGGTAGTAGATATGATTATCAATGCTATTTTTCAGCGCTTTGCATATTCCTTCATCTGCTTGATAATATTTGCCAATCGAAGGGATAGATGACAAGTTTGTTTACTTATTTTCCATTTATACATACTACTCAGGTGAGATACTACTACTACAAGGTTTTTACAATATTTATGAGTTTGTTGGTGGTAAAGTTCTTCGTTTGGGAAAAATTCAACAGAAGCAGATGAACAATGCTCGCTTTATGATCTGGAGAAAAATGTGCTATCGCCTTAAAATAAAATTTCCTCTATTTTTTTTAATGTTGTATGATTATGATCAATCAATTAGAAACATGACATATAATAATAACATCTCAAAAAATTAGACCAGAAGCTTGAAATTATTAAGTACTATAGTTGTTGGACAGTAAGTAATAGTATCGCTTGAAAATCAAATTTTGTAATCTGTTTCCTCTGATTCAATAATGAATTTTTCTGTAATCTATGATTAAGATCAGTCTTAGAAACAGGACAGATGTGAGTATCCTTGAAATTAGACATATAATAATAACATCTTTAAAAACAGAATAGAAATCTGAAATCATCAAGTGCTATAGTTTTTTGACAAGTAATGGTGTCTGTTGTTTTGACAAGTCTTGGAAGTGACAAGTCTCCTTAAAGCAGCTACATTCTAAATCGAAGTACATACATTCTGCATTGAGATCAAAATAAACAACTGCAGTGGCTGTGAAAGTCTTAGTAATTTTGAAAACTTTGGTAGTAGATATGATTATCAATGCTATTTTTCAGCGCTTTGCATATTCCTTCATCTGCTTGATAATATGTGCCACTGTTAGCCAGCTAATAGGTCTACATATTTAGATACATTGAACTGAGGGTCAAGACTGAACTCTTACTGAACTTCATAGAAGTGACTGACTACTTACGTTTGCAATAGAAACACATAAACTGTAAACACTTCACACAACACTTTCACTATTTGTAGCTGCGATTGCTTGTTCTAAGCTTCTAATTAATCCTTATTAACGGGAGCCTCATTATTAAGATTTCGATAATGTTTACATTCATACGTTGTAGGTTAGAAATCGGAGGTGATGCAATCGGACATTCGCTTATATCAATCGGTTGGAAAAGCGGAGCTTTATGCCATATTGTAAAATTATAACATGAATAGGGGCTTACAATCATTTTTATCGTATTTATAAACCGATGATGATTTCAATAAATTGATGAACGTCAAAGAATAATTGCAGCCTTTGGCGGTTGACATCGCAATCTGTAAACATAGAAAACTACTAGATTCATACGATTTTAATGGCTCTAGTCCGGTCCGTTTAGACAATGGAATATAGAAATTTTGAATCTTTTCGAAAATGTTATTTTCACGCGTAAAAAAGGACAATGGTATTCGGCGTGATCCTATATTCGATGAAGCGACCAACATAAAGCCGAAAATGGCACGTTTTTGACGTTCCGCTCGCACTCGCTCGCTTTCGTAATACGATATCTACAATACCCCGCCTAACAGGAATCCGGGGATCTGGAGGGGAAATTCAAAATTGAAACGTCAAACTAAAAATGTGTGCATATCTTTGAATTTTGTAATCTGCCGAGTTTAAAAAATGCGATCGGGTAACGTGTCGTATGTCGGTTTAATCAGGAGACTTTGGTCTTTCGTTTTGCGAAAAAAAATCGTAGCTACGTCGCTCCGTAACGCAGGTCCGTATCGACGAAGACAAAGTACGCCGAAAAACGGTTGTCATCGGTACTTTTGAGGCGCTCAAAGTTTACTTTTTCGAAATTTGACGGTAATTCTGACGGTCAGAATCGTTTCGTCAGCTCATTATCGTTATTTTTCGATAGCTGTATAATTTTTACTCGCTCACGTACGGTAGTAATAAGCGAGGACAGAGCCGGATGACAAGGTGACTTTTTCACGCGTCGAAAAGTAGCGTATTGTCGAGGAATTTTTAAAAAATCGAAACTTTTCAACGTAAACGAATAATGATGATGAAAATAGTATTAAAAGAGTGTCCGAAGCATGGACTTTCTCACGCAAAAATCGTCAGGTTCGTAGCTCCTTTATCTTCGGAGGAGATAGCTGATACGGCGAAGCAGCGCGCTTTATACGCAAAAAAGTCATTCTTGACGACGTTCGAGGTTCGTTTACTCGAAACGGGTACCGTAAACGAAAAAACGTCTCTCCGCGTAATTTGTAGCGCTCGCCGAGATGTACGAAACGCGGCACGCGAAATTCCTTTTCTCTTCGGCATAAGGGAGATATCGTAGTTTTCAAGGCGATTCGTTTTTGTCGCTTTTTTTTCGAACATTTCTAGAAAAAAAACCGAGACGCGGAACCGAACAGATTTAGCTATAACGTATTTTCGTTTAGCTATCGAACGAGACCGATCTCGAGTCGATATTTCGATAAACGGCGAAACCAGTGTGAAATAACGCCGCGTACCGTCCGAAAAACGGTCGATTTTTCGACTTTACCGGCCGTTTTCGATCCGATCCGTTCCTCTCGCCGCGACGGCTCTCGCCCGCCCGTAAAGCGCCGAGTTTCTACTTTCCGAAACGGTACCTCTTTCCTCCGAACGTACCGCGAACCTCCTAAAAAACCGCGAAAACCGCGTCGACGTCAACAATTTCCGAACCACTAACTCACTACCAATTCAAAAACAATCGATCACCGCTTAATATAGTCGACTAGCGCAGTTTTTAGCATGCCAACGCTATGCTAAATATTGTCCGTTGATGTCTTTATTTAAAACCACCCGTAGCGCAGTTGCTGGTATGCTAATGCAATGCTAGCGATATACTTTATCCCTATCTCTAATCGTTTTTTATCCTTTGGCATCTTTGATCTGTTATCTCGTATCTGGTATCTGGTGTCTGGTGTCTGGTATTTGGTATCTGTTATCGCTTTATCTGGTATCTGGTATCTGTTGTCTGGTATCTGGTGTCTGGTATCTGGTATCTAGTGCCTGGTATCTGGTATCTGGTGTCTGGTATCTGGTGTCTGGCTCTGGTATCTGGTATCTGGTATCTGGTGTCTGGTATCTGGTATCTGGTATCTGATGTCTGGTATCTGGTATCTGGTGTCTGGTATCTGGTATCTGGTGTCTGCTATCTGGTGTGGTATCTGGTGTCTGGTGTCTGGTCTGGTAATTTTAATTTTTTAGATTTTTCGATTTTCGATTTTTTCGATTTTTAGATTTTTAGATTTTAGATTTTAGATTTTTAGATTTTTAGATTTTTAGTTTTTTGATTTTTTGATTTTTGATTTTTTGATTTTTTGATTTTTGATTTTTGATTTTTCGATTTTTCGATTTTTTCGATTTTTGATTTTTTGATTTTTTGATTTTTCGATTTTTCGATTTTTCGATTTTTTGATTTTTGATTTTGATTTTTGTTTTGATTTTTTGATTTTTGATTTTTGATTTTTTGATTTTTTGATTTTTTGATTTTTGATTTTTTGATTTTTTGATTTTTGATTTTTTGATTTTTTGATTTTTTGATTTTTTATTTTCACCTTATTTAAATCTGCTGACGATTTCCGTTTTCCGTTTTTCGTTTTTTGTTTTTCGTTTTTCATATTTTATTTTTCATTTTTCATTCTTCATATTTCATTTTCATTTTTCATTTTGCATTTTTCATTCATTTTTCATTATTCATTTTTCAACGTCGCATGTGTCACCATAAATAACACACAATGGCATTATAAAATCGTCGATATAGCATTAATGCCCTCTATAAAATTGTATGACAAACTCAGATTTATGTGAGGATCCGGCAACGTCGCATGTGTCACCATAAATAACACACAATGGCATTATAAAATCTTCGCTATAGCATTAATGCCCTCTATAAAATTGTATGAAAACTCCGATTTATGTGAGGATCCGGCAACGTCGCATGTCTAGCTACCGCACTTACAAAAAATGGCGCTTGACACTTGACATATCTCAACCGTGTTCGTCTAAGGATAGCACCTTCTATCTTCAGTGTAAATGTTTTATGATTTGACAGGAATAAAAATTTTTTTACCTTATTTAAATCTGCTGACGATTAATAAGGATACCTCACGATCTTCTTAAAAGATGAAATACGTTATCACGATAGATATACACTGAGGCACTTCGTCTGAACCGAAAAAGTGTAAACACTCGGCACCGGGTATCACTACACAATACACACACTGTTATAAGTACAAAGTCTTGCTATGTTGTGGATTTCTGCTCTCTTCAGGAATTGATCTTTGGCATTAATAACGTCTTTCAATCATATTTATCGTATTTAAGCTGATGAACTGCTAAACGTGAAAGAAATTGCACAATCTGTCAGTAACATCGGAATCTATCGGTAATCATCGCAATCTGTCGGTAAACACCGAAACTACTCGATTGTTATAACGAATAAGGGTATAGTCCGGTACCGTTTGTACTATAGAATATAGAAATTTTGAATCCTTTCGGAAATGTTTATTTTCACGCGTAAAAAAGGACAATGGTATCGGCGTGATCCTATATTCGATGAAGCGACCAACATAAA
>CAVLJG010000001.1:80201953-80227440 GCA_963669975.1 Acanthoscelides obtectus | reverse complement strand
ACTGGAAAACCGACATCAAGACTGCTCTCCATCAAACTATAGCCCCCAATCAACGATACTACATTCTGACTGACAATCCCGATATCCAAAAATATATTTCCGACTTCGTCCGTAATACTTATAACCAAAACATCCAAATATTCTTCTGCACCAAACGAGTTCAAGATGTAGAGAGACCCGAAGACCAATTACGACATCTCCAAAATTACCATAAGGAAAATCACAATGGTATTCTCGAAACACTTAGTCATTTAAAATTACACTATTACTGGCCTAATATGCGTTCTACAATTTCAGAGCATATTAACCACTGCGATATTTGTCTTCGTAATAAATACGAGAGACACCCATATAAATTACCCCTAAAAGGTCCACTTCTAGGACAAAAGCCTTTCGACATCCTTCATATTGACACATTTTCCTGTAATCGAGAAACTTTCCTCACAATCATCGACTCTTTTTCCAAGTATGCCCAAGTGTACAGTATACCTGACAAAATGAATACCACAATCCTTAGCAAATTACGTCACTATTTCTCCCACCATAATTATCCTCGAAAAATAGTCTGCGACGAAGGTACCGAATTTTCAAATAACCTCTTCAAAGAATTTTTAAATCTTCACAAAATCGAGCTACACTTTACGACAGTGAACAACCCGAATTCCAATAGTCCTATCGAAAGATTTCACTCTACTTTTACAGAAAAGCTCCGTGTTATGCACGACGAACGCCCCAAAGAATATTTTACTGATCTCGTTACACATTGTGTTTTAATTTACAATCAGTCCATCCATTCCGCCACAGGTTATTCACCTTTTTCTATCTTATATGGCCCATATGCAGAAGAAATACTTTTTGACAATGACTTACCTATCTACGAAAAATATAACCAACGACATAAAGACGAACTTCGACCTTTCATTGACTCTCTTTATCGAAAACTCCACGATAAAGAAACAGCAATTTTAAATAAACGCAATGAAAGACTACCCGAGATCACTCCTGCTCCAGCACCTGGCCAAACCATATATATTCAGAAAAATCCCCGAAATAAATTATCTGCACCTTACGTATCAGCCGAAACTACTTCTAGTAGCAATACCAAAATTCAGGCCGTTACTTCCAAAAATAGACCCACCAATACCCATCCTAGAAAAATCAAACGTCTAAGGAAAATACCCTTGTTACAGGATCGTCATCCTGACGAACCACAACCTGGCCCTTCAAGTGCACCTGATCCCGAATAATGGATACTATCGTGAACTGATAGGCCATGCTCAAGAGTTAAATCACTATCACCGACATATTATTACTGTTAACCTAACTGCTATCGACGCAACGCTTAAAATGACTCTAACTAACTTCCTATTCCTTAACAAGACTCTCACTACTTCCAACTACCGAATATTTGAACAATATAACCATCTCTATTCCGAGACACTTGACAATTTTCATAAAATAATCCGACCCCGTCAAAGGCGAGGAATTGCTAACTTTTTGGGAACTTTTATTAAATCAGTGACTGGCAACCTTGACGAAAACGATCGTATATTTTTGGAAAGGCACATCTTCAGTATCGAAAATAAACAAAATCGTATAATCAATGTGCTTAATAATTCGACAAGTTATGCATCAGAAACAATAAAAAGATATAATATTCTGATTGAAAGCATAAATAATAATACAGTGAGAATCACACAAGATATTAATTTTCTTAGAGATGAATTCCAGCAGTTTATTACTCTTCAAAGCGAAATTCGTAATATTGATCATTTGAATCAATTCATTTTAAAGCTTATTAGAAGTATAAACCTATCTGCACTAGAACAACCGAACATAGAATTATTTTCACTTTCCGAAATCACTGACTTAGAAGAAAAGCTAAAATCTTTATATAAATCAAATTCTCTTTTATCAGATAATTCACATCCCTTTGAACTTATCGAAAATTCACGTTGTTCATTAATTACCACAAATACTCAGTTACTCATCCTTTTCAAAATCCCGATCCTTAATGATCACTCTTTCCGACTTTACCATATTTATCCCATACATAATGAAGAAAACATTGTACTACTGCCTCCTGCAACTTTCTATGGAGATAATCGCTGGTATTCTACATGCACCGATGTAGGACCAAAAATCGTATGTCAACCCGCTTCCACCACAAGATGTCAGCTTCTCAGCTTAGAAAATTGTACCACTGCCAAGCTTTCCCAGCCTGTCATCCACCAAACAAAGAAAAACCTGATCGTCAGTACAAATGAGCCAATCCAAATCGTTGAAAGATGTTCCCAGACTCACCGAAATATTAGTCAAGCAGCAATTGTTTATTCTTCATGCCCAATCGAAATTAATGGACAGATTTACAGCACTACTTCAGAGCAAATCGAAGTTCCTGATATCATCCCTATAAAGATCCGCCCAAAGTTTAACTTACAGATCAACGAGTTGCAGCCACTCAAAGATGTACCACAGCTATCGGCCATACAGCTCTTACATCTAAGCCCTACAGTGACGTCTACAACAACTTGGTCCATGGCAACCCTAATGCTCATCATCGTCACAGCGAGCATTTACTTCGTCTTAAGAAAAAGAAGAAGACTCCAGACGCTTTTCTTCAAGCCGAAAATTTCCATTGCCGACTTGGAAAACCTAAAACTTCAAAAGTCCGAGGACGGACTTTCAGCTTAGCGAGGGAGGCGTTATAGGTCAAGAACCCGAGGCGTCAGCAAGACGACACCGCCAGTCGCAACGACAGCAGAAACCTTTATTAAAACTATTTTTCTTTTTATATTTTAATTCATTATCATTCCAACTTGTAACACGTTCATGTCTACAAAATAAATATTTTTTAAAAACTCCTTGTTGTGGCTGAGAAACATAATTCGCGGAGGTACCACCGTACCACCCAGCGGATCTCGTAGGCGGAGCCAGAATGTGTGCATGTTGCATGCACACGGGTTCCCTCGCCAGAGTCCGTGTGGCGTCCCCCCTTTCCCCTGTATTCCCCTATAGCCCCACGGTACCCAATGGGTGTTTAGGCCTTAGGCCTTCGTGGTAGTTGGAGTATAAAAAAAACATGATTCGAGAAGTGACACTGTATCTACAGTTTCTGGATATCGCGAAGTCAGTGACATCTGGTGCCTGAAAGTGATTAAATGGGTGGTTAGTCGGCTCCTCAGTGCTGTGTATGAGGTAGCCGTTTCGTATCACATGGTTGTAAAGTCAAATCCCACAGGTGGAATTTAACCTAGAGTGCCATGCTCGATGTTTACAGTTGAAGTACCCTGCTACAATAAGAGGACCCGAGCAGTCAAACAGGACTTCCAGATCCGTCTCTTGCAGCCTGGCACCACACCTGACATAAACCGATGTGATTTTCAACGAGATACCTCCCGTCATATTCACTACCACGGCATTTGTGCTTCTGTAATAGTCAATACCACGTTTTACTAGCACAGCCAAACCGCCACCCCGTCCAGTTAATCTATCAGCGCGGATAACATCATAATTCGGGAAAGCTAGACGATCTCCCGGATTAAGAAATGTTTCCTGCAGCAGAGCCACATCTACGCTCTCATCCAACAGAGCTTGATGAAGTTCCCGTGTTTTGGGGACGTCCCTAAGACCCAAACAATTCCAGAAAAGAATTTTGATGTATGTAGGCTGTCTGCTATTGTACCTAGCCATTTAGCGGAAAGATTGCCTGCAATGCCTGAATGGCGCTTATCACGGGACTAATAATCTGCTGCAGGGACCTGAGCGCTGTTGCTAGGTCCACATTTTGAGTAGTCGGAGACGAGCTCGAAACATCAGGGGCAGTTGAGGTATCATCTCTCGGTGCGTCCGCGTATGACTTTGCTCGCCTTTATGTGATGACTTGTAGATATCTCCTAGGAGCAAATCTACAGGTAGGACTATCTGCTGGATGGTCCCCCCACAGTTCGCACATCTGCGCACCTCTTGTCCTGTTTGAGGGCACATATGTCATGTGGTCTTGGGCACATTTTAGACACTTTGGCGGCGCAGTGCAATACGACTGTGCGTGTCCATACTTCTGGCAGCGGTGACACTGCCCAGTGAGTCGATATTTCTTCTGAACTTCGACTGTGATAGAGAGCCCCAGCAATTCGTGTTCGTTGAACACTTGCTGTGACTTCTCCGTCTTAGGCAGGATCTCCACCACCAAGGGCATGGGCACGCCGCCGTTGCGCTTCAGGCGAATGATGTGAAAGGGAGCGTAACCCTTCCGTTCTAGCATCTTTATCCTCCTGTACGGTGATTGACGCTGGAATCCCTCTGATAACCGCATGGATGTTGCGTTCAGTGGGCAAAGGGAAAGTGTGATGAGGAATGTTTTCCTCTTTGAAAAGACGGATTATCCTGCGATAATCGTCTTCGGTTTTGGGGATGATACGTACACCAGCGTCAACAGCGACTGTTCGTTCAATACGAATACCAAGACTTACAAAGGAATAGTTTAAGGTGCTCCATTTTGTCGCATCACTCAACACGATTGGAGTAATACGCCCCTGGTGAGGCGATTGGGCCTGTGTGATTAGAGATCCGCTGGATGGCAAGGAAGATGAGTTGCAGCCAGCCAACGGATCAGACTGCACTTGTGGTATTACAGGAGGAGCACTCTGTGTGGATGCTGATAAAGGTCTTTCCTTTGGCTGACTAGTAGAAGCGGTAGAAGGTACAGACACAGAGGGTTTTGGGTTGCCGGAATGTTTGTTATTTGGGGATTTTGTCGGTAACGGAGGAAATTCTGTTTTGCACAGTCTCACTTTGCGACGTCGCACAGGTGTGAAAAGATCACCCTGTGTGTCCTCATCGGTCTCAGTATGTAGGTCACTCGAATGACTGTTATGTCTACGTTTTGCTGTTTTGGAAGAATCAACATTGGGAACTGATTTATTAATGATACTTGTAAGCTTAAAAACCTGGGCATTAAGTGACTCCACACAGTCAGTCAGTCTCTGAATCTGGGCTGCTTGGTCTGCAATTATCTTCAAAAGTCTCTGGTTCTCGTTTTCCTTCTCCAGTATCGGTGTCATCTCTGATGTCATCATTGGCGTCATCTCGTTTTGGTTTTCTGGAATATGTTCAAAAGTAGCGCTGCACTTTGCGCCAACTCCACTCAAAGCAGTAGAGGGGTCGCCTGGGGACCGCTCGGATTCAGCTTCCATAATATTATTGCCTTCTTTCGTGCCAAAATATAAAAATTTATCCGGATGCAAAAATTTGGCAATTAATGGCAGATGATGCACATCTGTCAATGATGTATGTGCTATATGCACCAATATATAAATTTTTACTTCACTATGAAAATAAGATTACAGGCCTTATTCGCTTTGCCCGAAATCACTTGTTTAAGAGTATTCTTGTCTGCTACCAAAACCATTGACTCAACCCTCCTCATTCGACTAAATATACTGATACGATTTTGTTTTTTGTTGAAAAAATACATTTCACTGCATGGTAGTTAAATAAGCGCGTGGGCTTTTTACAACCAATTGCCGATTATCGACGAAAGTTGAACGAATAGTTCTATGTATTTTTTCATAATGGTCGTTCGATGGTTTGGATGTAAACCGGTAAATTCGACTTTGCCAGATGTGCGCTTTGTTTCTCCTATGTACCATAAAATATTAAAACACACAAAATTAAGACATTTTCAGTAATAAGAAATGATAAATACGATCAATGTGATTCTTTTGCTTAAGTTATATACCAATAACCAATAACTCTATTTCCTGCTAAAACATCGTAACCATAATCGTTTTTCAGACGTTTTGCATTATTATTAATAAACTGCAAAGACTATTCATAATTTCAATCCACTAGATTTTAAATACAGCATTAAGCTCCAAAAGTACTTTAAAACCGGTTTATTTATCAGTGACTCTGTCTTTAGCACAGGTTTTTACTGTCTTCTGAAATATTCAAATTGTAGGAACTACGAGGTTTTTGCACTGACCGATTTAAATATTGTAACCACGGTTTTGACGTAGTATGCTTGGTCAATTCAGGATTCACAAAAACACTTTGCTTGCCATATTACACCTGAAACAAAACTAATATTGCCACAGCCAAATATAAAAGCCACTGATCTTCTTAGCAATTAAACGTTGAGTCATAATCATGACAGAAAAGTCAATACAACTTTCACAGCATATACTAATCAATGAGGTAGCGCACAAGACTCTGAAAATAAGTAAGAAAACCTTTATCCACATCCAAAAATCTAGTTTTAGCGTAGAAAATAAGTTACTACACAATGATACACTTATATTTGGTTTAATTTAAAATTCAACAAAGTTATATGGTGACTACCTTTATACATGTTCAAGGAATGAATACATATAATAAATAGTAAATTATATATTAGAATGTTACCTGCCTGGAACATTTTTTTACTGCCTAGCTCAACTCAATTTGACTGTGTACTTTCAGTCACCACAGCGAAGCGCATGGCCTGTGGAAGTAATTCAACATACTAATTTTCACAATTAAGTTACATTTTTGAACTCATTCTCAAAAACTCAAATGTCGAATTTGACTTGTGTTATAAAATTCAGGCTACCGAAGGTTTATCTAGAGAAAGCTCTTTAAGGTCCTGCGGTTGATTAGTGACAAACTGTGGCTTTGAACATAGATATTTCGTCTGAAGGAAAACTTTTAGTTCAAGTTATACATACTTGAATTAAGCTTGCTCATTTGATTAGAGAGACTCAATGAGCTGCTCTTTATATCCAAAGCTTTCGATGATTTATGGCATGTTTACATTTACCCTATAGCCTCCACTTGCGCATGACAATACTTTACATGTAGGCACTTGGTGTACCAGACTGATCTATGTGTATGTGTTTTAGAAAAGAACAGTGACACCGCCGACCTCTCTGGCAAAAACCTGATATCCTAAGTCACACTAATTGCCAGGAGGAATCTGGCTTATCTGTTTGTAGCTCGGCAGTACTCTTCATCATATAACCTTGCTCAAAGCACAGATTAGACCCGCTCTAAAATATTGCAGGCATATCTACAGTGTATTCAAATCTCATCTATGTCCCATAAAAGCAAACATCGCGCGCCATGGATACTTGGGCAGGTAGCGACAAGTGAATATGGGCCCTGTTTGTTTTGAAATGGAGTAAATGACCGCAAGGCACTTAAGTTATTTGGGTCAAATCTTTACGGAGGTACAGGAATAAAAAACAAAAATAGTGAAATGAAATTTATTTTGAATTATATAGCCTCCAAGGCTGAAGAGATGATCTACACATAGATTAGGGTAGTTGTACTACTCTTTACAATCTGTTTCGCAGAAACCTTGCGCAATTTCCGAACGCTACTCTCGGATAAAGAACTTCGGTTCCTTAATCAAATCCTCGGCTCGTATTTCACCCACGAAATCTGGCAATTTCCTTGTAAACTTCCTTGTAGTATCCCATGCAGTGTGTTTGGGTGCGATATCTTATATCAGCTAATCACGGTCAGCTCACAGGGAGGTTCGCAGCGGATTCTCCCATCTCGGCCCCGATAAAACCCCGCTGGCAGCTCTACCGCAGACAACAGTGCAGTACAGTTATATTTCTTTGAAGTCTGAGAATATTTTGTGGTGGTAGAATTGAGATGTTAACACGTTGACTTTAATACATGTGGCAAAGAAAGGAAAGGAAGGAATAGTAAAATCAATGAAAATACATTTATTTGAATGATAGTTGTATCCGGTATATAAATGAGTAGTTATACCAGGCAAAGACACTTTGTGGAATGTCTTTATATCCCGCTCCCGCCTGATATTGGATTTCTTCTGCATTATAGGTATTAATGCAAATTTGATGTGTCTAGTTTTTAACACATCATATCAGTATGCGATGTAACCAAAATTCTGCGGTTGGTGGTTTGTGGAAAAAAAATTGACCAATGAGGGGATCCACTTTGGTTTGGCGATTTGTTCAGAGATGACCCGGCATCCGGCCAAGGATCCGCATATTTCGCTGTGCATTTACAGAGACGATGTTGCCAAACTGACAGAAAATGTTTATAAAACGTTACATTTATACTAAGCTGGATATAATTAAGTTCATTTTACGGGTTTTGGTCATACAAAATTATCAAACATATTATCTAGGTAACCACTAGCTATGTTCAATACACCTAAGATTTGTCAAATCAGCGTTTGAGGGATAACTTCTATTAACGTGACGCAAAAGGCGAAAACTGTGCTTTATAACTTTAATAAATGACAAATATGTTTCGTAGGCTGCAGACGGATGATAAATATCCACACTAGAAATAAATGTCCAAGCAAAAGCAAATTTGAACAAAAAGGCTTTCACTAAGAATGATGGACAATGAAACTATCTGAAAAAATATCTATTCTGGCAACTCGCATTTATCTCTAACTGAATAAGAACAGCATGTGCTTAGACGCTATCAGCTCTTTTGTGGACGATACGTTTTTGGTTACGTCTCTTATACCTCACTATTTTGCCCTTGTCTGACTTCTCTTGGTACCCTTTGGCTAGACATCAACAAGAAGCCGTGATTAGAGTTTGAAGTAAAACATTTGTTGTGTCGTTGGATTCTCCTGGTAATGTAGTAATGTCCTGGGCCACTCCTAAGCCGTAATACAGTCATATAGTCGCTGGGCCATGCTTCCAAGGAGATGATTCATGACTTCTTGGGGTATTTCATTCCAAGCTAAATCATAACTGAAAACGTTAAATTTATTTTTACTAATCGACGCTTTCTGATCTAGGCCCGTCCATGAAGCACTTCCAAGTAGATCACTAATAGCATTATTTTACCATCCATCGCCCCAATTTTTAGAAGCTGTCTCGGAGAAGCTTTCAGTAGAACGTCTTCTGCACCATTTATAGGTGTCGAGGTTTGAGGTGCCACTACATATGGTGCTAAGTAGGTAATAATATCAGTAATCGTCTCTATTTATAATTATTACAATATGAAAGCGAGAAGTTTAGCTCATGTAAATATTCTTCCACGTGACCCAGAATAAGGTTTTACAGAGTAACTGCATTAAATGTGAAAGATCGGTCAAGCAAATCTGACTTCTGGTGTAGCATGGTGAATAGATGCCTAAAAGGTATAGGAATAATAATAATAACAGGGCTTTATTCACATAGTACAAAGTAGCACAGGTAAAAAGGCGAAGTGTCAGCATAGCTGTCTTTCATCTTAACCCAGGTAAAAAACATCAAGATTAAACGTTTGCACAAGTACACACCATAATCTACAAAAAAAATAATACAAAAAAATATATGAATGATAGTAATCTAATGATGTTTCAAAAATTTGAATGAGAACTGTATCGCGAAAAAGAAGTAAATAAGTGTTACAAAGCATGATAAACCATGTCATAAACCTAATTCATAGCTAAGTAACTACGACATCAACTAAAAGTCCAGCAAGTACTTCAACCTTTTTTTGAAGTTGATAAGTGACAGATCTTTAAGATCATCTTGCAAGGAGTTTTTTTATATCGAAGCAGCCGCGCAGGCAGAAGCCTAAATGCCGGAACACCGCGGCTGCTATGATGATCTCAAAGAAATTTTATTAATACGATTTTTGAACTGGCTAAGGTTAATAGAACTGGAAAAAGCTTCCTCTTGTAGATTGTTCCACAATCTCGACACCCTCGTGACAAAGGAGCGGTCGTATCGGCCGGTTCTGGGAGTATGAAGTTCGACACGGTTAGGATGGGACGCCAAAGTCAGGCGGGTCTGTCTGGCAAGAGAGCTCTGAGGAGCAGTTGTACAGCTTAGGCTTAGCGGCATTAAAGGAAAAGCTTATGGCAAAGATTGCCGTGGTGTGACGAGGAATAAGTAGGGTGTGCCTACATCGCTGTTGACTGCGATTCGAAAGCAAATATACAGGGACCTTGTTAACAATGACCTTGTGAACAAGTGTCGCTAGGTGTAGCTTTCTCAAGGCATCTAATTTCAACCATCTACACTCTTTGCACTTGGGACTGATATGGTCGAACTTTCGAACACCAAACGCGAATCTCAAGCAAGAGTTCCGTACATGCTGGAGACGTACTGAATCAACCGCTTTGAGTCCCGGACCATACAGAGTCACAGTATGACAACCTAGATATCATCAAGGACTCGCAACGTTTAAGTTTAGTATCCAAAGGAAGTAAGTGACGACTAGGGAAAAGTTGTTTCAAATAAGCATATGATACTTGATATAAGTAAGTGACATGCGAAGTAAATCTTAATTCGTTATCAATGCACAATGCTAGGTTTTTGGCTTCATTTGCAACACAGATCTGTTCGCCTTGTATTCTAATATTAATACAGTCATTAGCTAAATTTCTCTTTACCTTACCGCCAAAAAACATAACAGTCGATTTTTTGTTATTGAGTTTGAAACTGTGTGCATCAGAGATTTCAAATAAGGCACTTAAATCACTATTTATTCTATTTTCAGCATCAAAAAAAGTCAGGTATTGGAAAACTTATATAGATCTGGGTGTTATCCGCATAATGGATAGAACAAACATTGACGATTTTACAAAAATCAGATATGTGTATAGCAAAGAGAAGGGGTTCTAAAATGGAGCCCTGCGGAACTCCATAGTTTTTAGGAAGGGACTTTGGATACTGACCGTCAACTAGTACTCTTTTCAAGCGGTCTGATAAATACGATTTAATGAAGTCAGCAGCGGGGGTTGAAAATCCATAATACCTTAGCTTCTCGTATAATATATTATTGTCCATCGTATCAAATGCTTTACTGTAATCAAGCATAGCGAGACAAACTATTTTTCCTCCATTAATATTTTCATAGATGTCATTGGTAATCGATAAGAGAGCAGTTGTGCTATGCTGAGTTCGAAAGCCAGATTGAGCAGAGGTAAGTATGCCAGCTCGGCAACGAATAAAGAGATGTGTTCTTGCATTGCCATTTCAAGAAGCTTAGAGATAGGTGGTAAAATGCTTATTGGTCTAATGTCACTAAAGTTGGTTGGATTGTTACACTTGGGTAAAGGCAGCACCACAGCATGTTTCCAAACAGACGGAAATGCAAAAAATGATTATATGCGTGATGTATTTCAACAAGTGGTTTTCTACAATGTTAAGCATTTGAAGAGAATTGTTGTCAGAGCCGATAGCATTACTTTTAATTTTGTTTATGTATTTTTTAACAGAATCCTCATCAACAATAGTGAAACTAAAAGTATGCGATGTGTTTTGATGGACATACTTTTCTAAAAGCTTTTTCTGTGCATCTGTTCTATCAATGACGTTTACCTCAACAAAGCTTCTATTAGTAGCATCAAGTGAATAGGTAATTCAGGTGTGTCTTTTTTCCTTATTACTTCAAGTGAAGTCACATCTTTTTTTCGAACCTCTACATCTTCAACACGTGCTCAGCAGGCCTACAGTGATGTGTGAAGTTGACAATATTCTCTTCGTTCTCCTTGATACATGAGTTGTCTACCTTATAGGAATTATGTGTGGTATTAAGAGGAGCGTTTGTTAGAATACAAGATGTTCCAAAAATTATTTTCAAAATCGATAAATGTTGTTATGTAAAAATGTATTTTAAATGTTAATCTTCAACCGTGTTAGGTAAAGTGGAATGATTCTAAGCTTGAGAATGAAAGATAAACAGGAGGGACATTTTTTTCAAAAGATGAATTATGTGACTATTATAATTATTGAGATAGATCGGTAGGTATTAGGAGAGATATGACATATTTCCAATTTTTCGAACGACTATGAATAAATGACGCTGAGTTGTTAAACATCTGCCTTTTAGCACATATAATTGTCTGTCATAAAAATCTAAGAGATTTCTAGAAATAAACATTTGGATGGGTGGTTTTCTCTATCAAGGACCTTACTGCTGCTATAAATCGCCCTGTGGTGTTAACATGTAAAGCCAAAGCACATTTATCTGGATGCATATACATATAAAATTATTTTATGCTTTCTAGCAATCTTCAGTATGGTATAGTCTGGTCACTGGGGCCAGACAGCGGATATCAAATAGGCAAAAATAGGTCTATCGAAAAATTAAATATCGTAGTGTGCAAAAGGTGCTACTGCCAGCTATGAGCCAATGGCAATACTACTGACCCCTACGCCGGGAGCAGTAAATCAAACAGTTTCCCGGCAATTCTGACCGATAGCCCGCTTCAATGAACCGTTTATGCAACTTTTGAAATGCACGTCAAAGTTGGTAGTTCCTTGCTGTTGGAGTAGGCTCAAATCTACCCTGGTTTGATTCCCCACCTTCATGAGACTTTCTAAGCAATTTGCAATCAGTCTACGCGAAATTTGTTGTTGAAAATGCTTTTGAAAAGCAAACTTACTATATACGCGACCCAATTTTCTAATTCTTGTTAAATGGCGGTGTTCCAATTGAAAACTGCAGTTTGGTTTTTTAAAGTCAAACACGGAAATTCTTATCATTTTCATGAGGGATATATTTCAACTCACGACTCTGCATCGATAACTGTCATTAGTGAGTTGTCATTCAGGGTTTTTGAAGTTGAAAAGTAGGGTAGTGCGTGCATTAAGCTAGAGACGAAACGCTACTATTGCTGATGAAGAGAGTCGATAGACCTCCAATAAAATGTCATTTTTTTGCATACGATAATATCAAATGCATCAAATATGCCCCTCATAGGAAAGCTTTCCAATGTGAACATTTTTCTATAATTTAAGAACTGAGCCCCAGGAATTCTGAAGAAACAATTCCTTATTATGAACAATACTCTATCCTTGGATAACCGTGCGCAAAAGACTGCGAGACCAAGTGCACTAAAACTCGCTGTGCTATGCGCTTCTAAGATACATCCGATCACCTCTGGATAGCAGCCCCTCAGCTACCGCTTGTCCGAAAGCATCCGCTCGGCTGCGTTCTCCTTGGAAGAAACAGCTCACGGGTAATCGGGCAGGCTTATTACCTAACTTCCAACCGACCGTCAACCGACTCGAGTTGCTGTCAAACGCAAATTTCGTCAGCGCTTCTCAATCGCCTACCGGCTACGGTGGCGCCTCTATGGAGCAACTGGTGAACGAAAAGTGCATTCTTTTGTTAGGAGTATCAAAAAATTGGTATTCCCTAACTCATTGACAGCGACCCAACACCAACTTACTAGCGATTTGAACTGTCAAATTAACAACTGCTCTGTGGTAGTCGACTACTCGGTCGCTAGTCGGTTGCTAGTGTTTTGTTTGGATAAATTTGTCAAAACTATTCATTTTCTTAACAAGAAAGGTAAGTATAACAAGTTCAAATAAGGAATAAAATAGCTTGACGAGTCTAAGAAGTGATGGTATGCTCCCAATTTGTATTTTCAGCAATTTTGATTCTCTGGATGGCTCGTGCATTTTTACTTATGGAAGCATTGGAAAGCGAAAGAATGCACGATCAAAGACGGCAAACTTTTCGCCTATGACGTATTTTTCAGTATCTATGACTTGAAGTTCATAATGATTATCAAATAAGCTTACTTGCACCTTCCTACTACAGTATAAAAACATATTGGTTTTATGTATTAGCAGCACTTCTGGTGCTAGCCGCTGGTTCCTGCCAGAAACATATTGGCATGGGTTATTTACATGGGCTCAGTCAACCTAGTGTATCCAAAGCACTAAGGGAAATGGTGGATGCATTAAATGATCCAGACATTCTATCTAGGCATATTTACTTCCCTCAAACACTGTTAGAGATTATAGTAATTATATTGCCATGCATATTAAGCAAGTGAGATTGCATATCAAAATTAAATGGTGGATCATTAACTGAGAAACCAATGAGTTCAGCTACATCAAAAAGTTTCAACACATAGAAGTTTACATTACCTGATAAAAATTCCATCGCAGTGGAAGTTGAAATTTCCTATTAACAAGAGTAATAAGTCAATATTCATCGATCCTAAGATCAATACCTCAGACTCATTATCTGTAAGATTAACAATACAGCAACAAATCCGAGTCTTAATATTTCACATATTTTAGGCAACATAACGATTTCAGCACTAATATTTTCTTAGATTTTTTTTTACTTTAGTTGTAATTATTGTTATATGCCTGCTTGACGATGAGTAATAATGAAAGATATATTTTCACAGGTGACTCTGGACATCCATTAAGAATCGGTGTTACCATAGAGTCATGCACAGGAGTATTAAAGTTTGTATTATCTACTGTATCGAACATTTTAAATTTCCATGAAATAATGTTCATTGTCATATGCTTATGCTTAATGATAGCTCTGCTTTAAAAAGGTTTTATCAACCACTCTAAAGAAAAAGTTAATGGTTATAGAATTAGTTTTCTGGGAAGGTTTATTTTCACATGTCCATATTCAACAATATCTATTTTAGAGGATTTGGAACAAGCCTAAAAGTATGCTTTGAGTGAAGATCAAGAAAAGTTGCAAAATGCATTTGTAACAAAAAACACTGCCTTTTTAAAATATAGTTATAAAACTGCTGACTTTCTTTTTGTAATAGAACCCACAACAATTTAAGCATTAATGGTACTAAATACAATCGTAAAAATTTCAAAAAAAAACTCTGTGTTCTACAATCACTCAAACAGCCTAAACTTCGCCTCTTGTGAAGATTAGTACTAATCGCTAAATGTATTTCTAATGGGGACCGATTCTCTTTAGAAAATATATCAAATGCATTTCTACAAATACAATTTTTTTAATGACACTCCTACTTTATTCTCATCAATTTGTAAAGCAATTATTTTAAATACAATAAAAAAAATCTTATTGTCTTAAAATATGTTGAGAGACAAACTTTTTACTGTATTAAAGAGTTATAAATGATTTATGGATTGGAGGTGCCATTACAAAAAATAAGTCAGTGATTTTTATGAAATGATTTAGGAGAAGTAGTTTTAATACAAAAAAATAGGGCACTGTTACACAACAGCGATAGGAATAATATAGTAAATTGATTTGTGCAAATATCTTTTATTAAAATGACAAAGATTAGGTCACACAAGTAAACAATAATCATAAAAATACTTTATCCTTTCTAAATTTCAATCAGGTTTGAAGTTTTTAAATGCTTGACCAAATTTCTTGTGAAATTTTTGAAGTTGCATTAATGCTGTCTCTGCCTGCGTACAACTTTCGTGCACCCTGCCTAGCTATTTGTAATTCTATATCTGGTGGTGGCTCAACAGCTGAAGATGAAGGAGTTGGTTCTGAAAATCAAAAAGCTTTCAATTAATATCTGAAGTTATGAAGCAATACCAAGTAGAAACTGAATTCATATGCAATTTTTCATTCTAAAAGAAGATCATCACTATCGAAAAATTAAAATAAAAATTTGTATTTTTTCCATTTGAAGCAGAAGTTTGTACTTGTGATGAAGTGTTAGAAGATGATGTGGAGTTCCAGGAAGTAAAATCAAATTAAATGTGGTTTAACTAAGTGGGCAATAGAGATAGAGAATATAAACTGATTTTTCATTAATTAAAATTAATCCTATTTAAATTTATCCAGGAGTTATGTACTTACACTACATGGAATTTGAAGTTCAGTATCTCCAAATACTGCTGCTGTTCCCAATATGGCCATATCTAATTCAGATAAGTTATCAACATTAGCACCCTCCACCAGTACCTGTAGCATCCTGCCTATATTTTGCAGCTCTAGATTGTATCCTATGTTTAAGGTCTATCCAATACTGTAAAAAAGTATTATTGTATTAATAATAATAATAATAAAGGGTATTTATTGCACTAAACATTTAGTACATTACTATATTAGTACATGAATAAAACCATATGGAACGTGGAACAAAATGCTTTATTATAACCTACAGTACTAATCCAAGAAAATGACCCATGGAATCTGTGCCAACTATGTTGGCCAACATTAAAAGATGGTAGCAACTATTTGGAAAAATACAAATACATTGAATCGAACAAACTATGTTCTACCCGTAGAGTACAAAAGAGTTTCACATTAAAGTCTCGTCAAATAAGAATTGAATTACTGAAAAAATGGATAAACGTCATCGTTTTTCAAGTTACTTAAATAAAAAAAAGTTTTGGATAAAATATTGTGAAAAGGTCGTCTTTGGGAACAATTGTGCTATTACACTGTCAAAGATAATTTTCCATTAATCAACACTGCATTTTTTCTTCTATGAAAAGTTCTACAACTTTTTTGAATTTACCTAATGAAAAGAGGGATACAACAGAATAATGACCATAGCAAAAGGTTGTAATCTTATAATGAAAAATAAGATTCAGCACAATTATAAAAATTATGAATTAGCAATGACAAGAGGATGAATAACAAAATGTAACATAAATCCACCCTTCTCCAGCATTGTTTATTTTTTGTAGCTCCAGATCAATAAGTATTCAGACATATGGCTAATTCGTCCCACTTTCTATTAATTGACTCCTTTGATCTTCCTCCAAGCCCAACACTGTCCTTAGCTAAGTTAGGATGAATTTCTGCAAAGACAAGTACCTCATCGATTTGCAATGTTGAGATTATATTTCATTTTGAAAATTAACACAAACACCTCCTAGTCAGACAAAATCTCAAACACAAATAAACACTATGTTCACGTTTCCTGATGCATTTGCAGCCTTTAATGAACAAGCAGTCATCTAGAACTGTATAGGTAAGTGCCAGCAAGTGCTGATTGATTTAGAAAACATCTGGCACTTGTCAATAAGCTGTTTTCACCCTCGCGTTATTTTGCATCGCTCTTTCTTGAGATAAGTCTTCAAGGCTAATCTATGCGAAACGGTGTCATCTATTTGTCGACAAATGACTGTGCGTATACAGGGTTATCCAAATTAAGTGTCCACCATTGGTAACTTTGTTATTAGTAAAAATACAAAGTTGTTTAAATTAGCAAACTAGTAGCATTTTTAACGCTGGTAAAAATGAAAAAAAAAAATCAATTGAGAGTCGTTATTTTGATTTTTTTCAGTAAAATAACATTTTTTTAAATGGAAACCCCTGTATATTATATTTTTTTCTGTTAAAGCATCAAATTATAAACAAAAAAGTTCATAATGACTTTTCCGCTAAAGTCAAAAATAAAGTCAAAATAACGATAAATATTTTTAATTATTTGCAGTATTATAATATTAAGACGGCTATGAAAACAACATGGCGTTCGCGATTTGACAGCATTAAGATAAGCGACAAATTGTTAAACTGGACATACTCGCAACTAGAAGGCTTTGGAAAACAATGATAAAATCAAATAATGTCAAACATTAGTGTAAATACTTGTTTATAAGCTTTATTGTGTCATTAATTTAAAGAAAAATGTTCTCCCATGAAGAAAAGTGTGATATGTTAGAATGCTATTTAGTGTGCAGAAAATCCTCCTTGAGAGCAAGAGAATACTACAGTGAATTATATCCCGCTCGCATTCAACCGTATGAACGATATTTTCTGAGACTTTATCGACAATTTAGGGGCAACGAAAATGTTTTTGCTAAAACAAGGGCAAAAAAAGAATTCATAATAAGCGAGGCCACGGAAATTGCAGTTATTGGATATTTTGAAGCTTATCGTGAGAATTCAATAGCAGATATTCTCAAGGACTCTAATTTCAGTTATGGTACTGTTCAAAGGATTTTAAAAAAATACAAATTTATTCCGTATAAGTACCGACCAGTTCAAACGCTTTTGGCAGGGGATCCAGAGAGAAGACTTGTTTTTTGCCATTGGTGTCTTAGCTTCTGTCGCCAAAATGTAAATAACTTTCGTTACCTTTTATGGACAGATGAATCAAATTTTTCAAATTCTGGAATGTTTAATAGAAAAAACCACCATTATTGGTCAAGAGAAAATCTTTTGTTAGTACATCCAAGAGGCCCACAAGTCCGTTTCAGTTTCAACGTTTGGTGCGGTATAATTGGTTCAAAAATTGTTGGCCCGTTCTTTTATGAGGGAACCCTAACTGGTGAAAGATATGTGGAATTTATGTCAGAAATTCTGACTAATTTCTTAGACGAATTGGATCTTATAAGTAGACATCATCTGCATTTTCAGCAAGATGGCGCACCTGCCCACAACTCCAGAGGTACTTATCATTTTCTAAGTACTACTTTTAATGATCAGTGGATAGGAACAAATGGCCCAATACAGTGGCCTCCCAGATCACCAGATCTAAACCCACTTGATTACTTCTTGTGGTACGATAACCTTGACCTTGACGCGTTAAAGACTGCAGTTAGGGAAAAGATAACCCAGATAGATGGTAGGACCATACTTAAGACAGTTCGAGCAGTTGAAAAACGTGCCCAAAAATGTATTGAAGAACAAGGTGGTGTTTTCGAGCATCTTCTTTAAAAAAAATGTTATTGTATTTTGTAAGATTATAAGTTGATGTTGAAAATAAAGTTTGTCGATACAATTTAATTGTTTCAGATTGGAGGCCATAACTTCAACAATTTGTAACCTAGGAGAAAAGTTATTGTAAGCTTTTTTGTTTAAAATTTGATGCTTTAACAGAAAAAAATATATTATACAGGGGTTTCCATTTAAAAAAATGTTATTTTACTGAAAAAAATCAAAATAACGACTCTCATTTGTTTTTTTTATTTCTCATTTTTACCAGCGTTAAAAATGCTACTAGTTTGCTAATTCAAACAACTTTGTATTTTCACTAATGACAAAGTTACTAATGGTGGACACTTAATTTGGATAACCCTGTATATTAAGTGTGTATCAAGGGTCCACTCTTGACTTATGTAAACATCCATACATCTGCGGCTCACACAGACATTAATTTTTAAGAACAGACCATCGTATTATATACTTACGTGTTCAATTTTCAACAAAACTAGGTCCCAGAGTTAATTTTAAATTCACAATCACGATCCACAATGTATTTTATTATTATTTTTCAATTTATAAACACGACGATTGCTTATCATCATATGTATGTCAGTTTAGTTCCACCGGTTGCTACTCGATTGCTAGTGGCGCTGTTTCGGTCGCAAAAACTGCATTCAAATTGCATTCAATGACAGTTGGGCAACCGGTTGCTAACTGCGATAGCGAATACGAATTTTTCGGTCGGTCGACAATCGGTCGCACGTCGGTTGGTGGTCGGTTGCTCACCGATCAGAGTTGGAAATTTTTACGTAATAATCCTGCTGAGTTACCTTGCAATCAAGTGATAAAGGTGACTTTGTATCGCGTGTACTTCTGCCCTTCAGACTTTATCAATTCTGAATACAATGAAAGAATCGTAGATTGTGTTTCCTGCAGCAAAATCACGGTAGAGCGGATACACTCGGATATGATGTAGTGATTCTATCGTGAGCGGATGTATCCTGGCAGAGCGTAGCAGAGCGAGTTTGAGTACACGGGGTGGCGCAGACCGGTAGCTGTTTACTGTATAGGCTTAGAGCTGTCTGTGTTTTAGTAGCTTGTTGCCCAAGTAGAAGATCATTTCTCTGTTTTATCTGTTTTATGGTTTGATAGTTTCGACTGAAACTGTGTATTGATGCCCCTAAATTGCCGCCCCTGAAGCACCCCATCAAATTACCCGTCCATTTGGAGGATTTATCCATCTGGCCCGTCGTTTTGGCGTCTGGCACAAAAGAAAATCCTGTTTAATACGACTAATGGAATGACACGGCATAAGGGCAGCACGTACAGACCGTCGATGCGTCTCCGTAGATACATTTTACTAAATTATATCGAACAAACAGGCACACAAAATTTACGACACGACATTTTGACGAGAAAAGACTTTCAAGCTGCATCCTTCTACAGTTGTAGGTCACGCAGTGAAAACAGCTGATTAATGCTATCTTTTACACTGAGTTCAGATGACGCCCGTCCGACGCGCGTTCGCCTGACGCTCGCTTTGAAAATACACATGATTAATACTAGTATAATCATATTGGCTTGCGAAATAATTGTAAAGTCTGGTTTTATTGATGCAAGCTGCTCAAGGGGGTATTTAAAGCATGGACGCATAAAACGGGTACACCAATTTTTGTGGGAAAACTGTTCGTCAACAAAGGATGAGCAAACCCGTTTTTTGGGACTCAATCGAAAGTGTTGACAGGACCAAAAAAGTCGTCAATTAAGATTTTTAGGCATTAATAAGGCCTACAGAATGAGACCACACGTAAAAATATACCACTATAGTAAAAAGGTTATGACCGAAAACCGAGGCAGATGCAGGTTTTGGCCCCTGTTGCTAATGCAACGATACTTTCACGCAGCTACTTGAAATTCTTCACATCTGTAGGCTTTATACTTCTAAATAACCACAACAAAACAAGAGTCGATTGCGTAGCAAGTTTTCAAATGATTTTGTTGACATTCTAAAGTAGTTGTATCAAACTGGCTTAGATTCATGTAGCCGAAGATTGGAATATAGTGTGAGGTACAAAGTTTTATTTTAAGCACAGATAGCTTCTTCCACATGTATTCTCGTTGATTAAACGCAATAAACTGGCTTTTCATTACCTAGTCTCATTCAATTTAAACGAAGTCTTAAGCAACACCTATTGAAGAATGCTGCGAAAATGAAAACGAGAACTTTGGTTCTAAATTGATATACCATGTTCTAGATGGTTTGAAACTTTCATAAGTCTAACCAAATGCTCAACTCATCAGAATTCCCAAAAAGAGAAAACACACTCTTTAATTTTTTATGGTATCCTTAAAGCAATCTCAAGTGGTTCCAGTTTGTTTCCAATATTTGTTTGTTTTGCAGGCCACCGGAATGACCCCGCTAATGTATGCCGTCAAAGACAACAGAACTTCCTTGATTGATAAAATGATTGATCTGGGATCTGACGTTGGTGCCAGGAATAACGTAAGTAGTAAACCATCTGATTATGATTACCCGGACTGACGTCTGAAATTCGCCTTTAAGCTACCGTAGCATCCTGTTTTGGAAACATGGTTCATACATTGAACGCATTCTGTAAGACGCCTTAGAGAAAGAAAATTTATTTTACGTTTCATTATGTTTTTCCTTGAAAAAGTTATGAGTGTAACAAAACGTAAGTGAGACTTCATGACTTGCATGCCAATTGTTGACATGAGAACTTTTCTGCGTTCAAACATACTGTTAATGTAGCGCCACGCGTAACTGTTAATTTATTCGGGATACTGGAATCCATAAGGCCTTAATACAATAATGCACAATAACCCCGACACGGATATAGCAGGGTGTCCCAATTTTGACCTACATATCAAAGTTGTGATTTTTTAAATGGAATACCTCAACTTTTATTGCATATTTGGATAAACCACTTCAAAAGAAGAAGACTGACAGAAAATACTGTATATAATATTGATATGTAAGGTGTTTTGGCCAGAAGAACCGTCCACTTCGGCAACCCCTCAATCCGCCATTTTGAAATTTGGAGTGCTGAATTTTGTATAAAAAAAACTTACACACCTCAGCTTTTATCTTATTTGTTACTTTTTCGAATTTTCATTTTCAAAAACGCGTATTGTTCTTTTTCTCAAAAATTTTAAATGCATCACCCTGTATATTTGTGCAAGTTTGGATTCAATTTTTTAAGAGCTTTTTTGGTATAAGGTCTGATTTGGATAAAATCACTAGATTTTGAGTTATTAGGCTTTTAATAGAACAACACACCAAAATTGAGGAAAACAGTCACATCATCGATGCAAACAAAAGACAAACAGTGAGCTAGTTCCATATAGCCACTAAGAGTACAGATTTGACGTAAAAACTAATAACAATCAGGACAGTATAAATCAGCTTCAAGCGTAATAAAGAAAAACAACTATAACAACAAAATGAACAAACAACTATCACTACTCAAGACCTAATCTACAAAAACTGCTCGAAAATATTTCCACCATGTTGAATACATAGCCTTAGTCTTTGGATAAATGACCGTTGCACATACCTCAGCATGTGTTCCCTTTTGTTCAGAAAAGCATTCTTAATCCTTTTCTTCATATTATCCGGGGTAGATGGTGGATATCTATAAACCTCTTGCTTAACGTAGCCCCTTAGAAAGAAGTCCAAAGCCGAGGTGTGCAAGTTTTTTTTTGATATGATATTCAGCACTCCAAATTTCACAATGGCGGACTGAGGGGTTGCCGAAGTGGGGGTTTTTCTAGACAAAACACCTTAAATCTCAATAGCTAATTACCAAAGCCCTTATAGTATGTTAAATCAATTTCCTTCTTTTGAATTGGTTTATCCAAATATGCAATAAAATTTGAGGCATTCTATTTGAAAAATCGCAGCTTTGATAAGTATGTCGAAATTGGGTCACCCTGTATAATGACCAATATTTTAAGAATATGCCCTAAAATTTCATGTTTAACATCCTATAAATATGTTTTCCCAAACTGTATTTGCTTATGAGTAATATTTCAACCACACATGGATGAGCCACCCTATATACATGTAGAAAGATACGTTACTTTGCATCTCAAAAAAAGAAAATCGAGTCTTCGGCGATATTCCGGGTGAGATACACGTTTATTTTAACTTATCTTCACTGTTTTTTATAATACGCCGCTTCAAAAATACTAAAAAATTGGTCTTCCCGCGGTCAAGGCAAAATTTTGTGTTCGTTTTGCGGAAAAACAATTTTATACCGTTTTAGAGCTCTTTAAGAGGCAAACAACGTTCTTTGCATTATTTTCATTCTACAAATTGAATATAAGGAACTATGTGAATTCCCTCAGACACAAACGAAGGAGCAAGTTGTTTTTTTCCAGGAGTAATATGTCATTACTCCCAGTACTATTAATAACTAAAACTCTGAAAAAAATCATGGAAATAAAACTAAAATGTATCCTTTAAAGCGTTGTTTAATTGGGAAGATATGAATATCTTTTTACGTGTTTACGTGTTCGAAAGAGCCGGTTATATAACCCCAATGATTTTTTTGTATACCCACACAACCCTCCTCCCACCTCCGAGATCAATGGGCGCCACACGAACTGAAGACCTATATACGCCCCACTGCTGGCATAAATACTTAATTGCTAATATCTAGGAATAATAATGAAAATTGCAGCACTGCTCAGAAGCTTTTTCTGTTGCCAAACACAGTGGTTGACAAACAGGCCACCATGTAACTCAAGCTACGCATGCGCTCTACTATGCAGAATACAGACCCAGTGAGACCCGCTCAAAGAGAGGCGTTTGTCTTAGGGTACTTCTTCTGATATTATTAGGATTAAAAATATCTAAAATCTTCAATCGCATTCATTATGATTTTTCATTTCACTAAGAAGTTAAAAAGAGTTTATATTAGCCAACCTATTTGCATCTATTTTTTTGTTTGAAAAGAGATAAAAACCGTCTGCATCATGCTAGGTATTCTAATTAATAATACCAGAAACATGAATACAAACCAGGCAAATCAATGCTGGGTCGATGACCGTATTCCCTCGCCATTCTCGCGTGCCACTATGCAAATCTGACTCCCTAACTTTAATGGCCGTCCTTGCTATGCCTTCTCGACGTTGGGCATCAGCTCTACGATTGACCGGAAATGCAGAGCCATCTAAGCCCTTTACCTTTGATAATAGCTTCTTGGAGTTGCAAATCACATCGACCGTAACCATACACCTACACACCGCATGTTGTTTCCTTGAAGCGGCTGGATTTTTCTTCACGCGGTGGAGTTTTTCGGGCAGATCGCGTGGTAAAGATAAGAGTAAATGCCGGTAGATTAGTCAGAGGTTGAGTGTATATAATGTTGGTCAAAAGTATTGAGGTGATCTGAAGGGTTTGAAGGAGCAACAACTGGAGTCATTCCCCCTAATTTATAGCCCTGGCTAAGACACATGTAAATACTATACCTATAAACTTACTATTCGTTATTGTCTGTCAGAGCGGTCCGTAGGACCTTTGCTCTTGGTTGAAGTCTTGTAAGTCAGTAGGTCTGTTAGGTCTGGTTGCCCAGATACCAAACAAAGTCAGGGAGAAAGACGGGAAGAAGAAAGGAAGGAAGGAAGGAAGGAGGGACAGCAAAGAAAAAAGAAGTGCATCAATTTGAGGGGTGCCTTGGCATTGCTAGTTAGTAATCGGCAATTTTAAATTGATCCTAAAATTAATTTTGGGATTGGTTGTTGAAGAAAAATTATAATTTTGGTTGGACCTAAAGTCGCACGATTTAATTTTGTTCACAGTGCGAGCCGCGGCCTTGTGTGCTTGCGAACTTGCTCGACTGTGTAGTCTACTGACTCGCGCAACAAAGGTTTGTTATGCGATTCTGCTTGAATGTAACCTAGCTGCGCTTGTTGTTTGATGTAGTCCCTTAGGTAAGGGATGTCAAGGTCTCTGTGAAGGGTCTCGTTGGAAACATACCATGGGGCGTTAGTGCTTTTACGCAAGGTTCTGTTCTGAAAAACCTGCAGGCTACGCAAATACGCCTTGGCGAGAAAACACCAAGCCGCACTTGCGTAAGTGCTCGCTGGTCTAATAACCATCTTGTATAGCCGAACTTTGTTCATCAAACTTAACTTTGATGTTCTACATAGCATAGGGAATTTAGTTTTTCACGCTTCAGTGTGCTTCTGCCAGGTTATCCCCTTGTCAAGAGTGACACCGGGATACTTACCAGAGCTTTCTCATGGTACCCGAGCTCCATTCACTGAACCTCAGACTGGTCGCCGCTACGTTTTTAGTACAATAGATTGCCTGCGTTTTCGAATGATTAATTTTGATCAGCCACCGATTCGCCCATTCCAATACCTCGTCCACTGCACTTTGCAGCCAATCGTGAACTAGATCTCCAGAGCACGACTGGGCCACCAGGGCAGTGTCATCAGCATAGAATAGGTTTCACAGCTGCTGGGCAAGGGACGTCATGAATAAAAAGTGAATAAAGGACTGGTCCAAGAACCGAACCCTGAGGAACACCGGCTTTGATGGGCCGTGTTGTCGACAGAACGTTATTAATTTTGATCCGAAATTTCCTACCCTCGAGAAAGGATTTCAATAGTTTTAGGAGCCAGAAGGGGAAGCCTTATGGATCAATTTGTAAAGAAGGCCCTTGTGCCACACCTTGTCAAATGCCTTTGAGACATCCAGTAGCCTGATGCCAGTACTTTTGTTACGGGTGAACCCTCTGGTTACTCGTTCAACAAGCCTTATGGCCTGTAGATCCGTACTATGCTCAGACCGAAAGCCAAATTGCACGTCAGAATCACATTGTGGTCTGCCGAGAAATCGTAGAATCACCTTTTCAGCGAGCTTAGAAGGAACTGACAGTAGACTAATGGGGCGGTAATCCTGGGGGAATATCGAACCCACCTTCTTTGGAATCATTATGACATCAGCGGTCTTCCACGCCGTTGGGAAGTGCGGGGTCCTTAGGATGGCATTGATTATTGCCACGAGATAAGTTAACGACGAAAGTAGCTTCAACGCCTTATTAGTGATTCGATCCTCTCCAGGTGCTTTACGCACCTTGAGGTCTTTAATGTGACCTTGGAGCTCTGCTGGTGTGCAATGC
>CAVLJG010000001.1:79498984-79549553 GCA_963669975.1 Acanthoscelides obtectus | reverse complement strand
TGGATATCATGTCAACAACAACAAGAATCATGTACAAAAAGAGAAAAACTGAGGAGGCAGCAGCAGCAGCATCACATACTTCTCCGATGTTTGATCTATATCGATCTCCAGCATTCGATGAATCTATTCGCAAGGCTGAGTATAGATCTTATACGCCGTTCATCAAGTCATTTAATTGTAATGATGTTGTGGAATTTAGCATCAATCAAGTAGATTCGTTCTTTGCAATGAACGCTTCCCTTCTATCTATCAAAGGGAAAGTTGAAATAACTGGAGCAGGTGATGTATCTTTAGCTCCAAACTTTGGTGCCTTCCTATTTGACTCTTGCACTTACAGTGAATCCGCTAGAGAAGTTGAAACAGTACGTGATCCTGGTATTGTAAGTACTGTCCGAGCTTACGTATGTTACAGTGAGGAAGACTCAAATCATATGGCTATAGCTGGATGGAACTATCCTTCAACACCTATAATGGCGTCAACACATAACAAGTCTTTTAGCTTGCTAATGCCGCTTAAACATATTTTCAACATTTTCAATGATTATCCTATGATTACGTGTGGCAGACAAACTCTCAGATTTGTGAGAGCTAGAAACGATAACGATTGTATCATTATCAAGGAAAAAACTGGAACGACGACGACAGCGAAAATAACTATTGAAAGCATGGAACTGAAAATCAAACATATTTACCCGAGTGATGATGTGAAAGAACAACTTTTGAAAGCTATTCAAACTGATAAGCCGATACTTATACCGTTTAGAAAATGGGATCTGAATGAACTGCCTGCAATTACCGCAGATGCGAGAAGAGAAATATGGTCAGTTAAAACTAGCACCGCAATCGAAAGACCACGTTTCATTATAGTATGTTTCCAAACCGGTAAACGTGACGTCGCAACCTCAGACCCTACCCTGTTTGATCACGTGAATGCTGCTAGTATTCGAGTATCTTTAAATGGTGAATACTATCCCAACGAACGTATGCAATTGGACTTTGCAAACAATCACTTTACTGAAGCTCATTTCAACTATAGCGACTTTCAAACCAGCTATACAACTTCTTCTTCTCCTCTGAAGAGATGTCTTTTAGATTATACCGCTTTTAAAAACCGCGCTTTGTTTGTTAGTGACTGTTCCAAACAAGAGGAAACCATGAAATCATCAACTGTTGATGTTAGATTGGATATCGAAGCCGATACTGGCTTTCCAACCAACACCAAGGCCTACTGCATCATTATACATGACTGCTTAATCGAGTACTTCCCCCTCACCGAAGTTATTAAAACCATCTCGTAAGCAACGAAGGACTCTCAGTTCCGCATCAGACATCATGAGGATCGCGTTTGTTGACATTCAAGGCTTTACAGTTGACGGATTATTCGTACCTAAAGAACTATGTATCGAAATTGGTTTCAAGAAAAGTCATTACATCTTTACACCTCCGCAACCTTTTTCTACATTAAATACTAAAGACAAGAAAACTGTCGCTTACTTGGAGAAGAATTTCCATGGGCTTAAATATTCTTCCGGCGACGTTAAATATTCCAAGTTAAATGAAATAATTAAAAATAAGGTGATATATGCGGCTGACTATGTCTACGTTCGTGGAGAACAGAAAGCAAACTTTTTACTCAAGAAATGTCACATTTTTGGTGTTTTTCCCAACATTATTGATGTTTGCAAGTATGATGGTACACCGTGTGCTACTGGAAACTTTGTTGCTGATTCCAATCCATGCCACACCAACGGACAATTTTCCTGTACCCAGAGAAATGTTGAACGTCTACGCCACTGGTTTTCAAATATCATATTACCTATGTAGTTTTTTCTATTTTCAATAAAATATTAAACGTATTATTGTAGTTTTATTGAAAATACCTCTGGTTTGCGAAATAATTGTCAGAATGTCTATACTATTTTCATTTTGAACGGTATCATCCTGTATAATAATAACAGTACATCGTATACAGGTTATGAGACATTCTGACCGACCGACCGACCAGAGGAGCCCACCACGCTATTTAGGTCACGCCTTGCTATATACGATTTAACGATATACCGTCGGTCCATCGATCCGCTATTTTTCGATGCACCCCTGTATACACGTTGCCCCCCGTAATCCACGCCAACACCAGACAGGTGCGACATCTGGCCATCTATGCGCGAGATACCCAACCCATCAATGGCAGCTGTCCAATGACACATAGATTCCGTTTGGTTTGTACAGCGCCAAACAAATCGGCGCCATCTATGCGCGAGATGCCCAACCCATCAATGACAGGTGTCCAATGACACATAGATTCCGTTAGGTTTGTACACCGCCAAACAAATCGGCGCCATCTATGCGCGAGATGCCCAACCCATCAATGACAGGTGTCCAATGACGTATGACAGATGACGTGTAACGCCATCTATGCGTGAGATGCCCAATGACGCATGACAGGTGTCCAATGACACACAGATTCCGTTTGGTTTGACAGCGCCATCTAGCGGCGGAATCCCCAACTCATGAATACAGATTCCGTCCAACAACCTGTCAATGGCGCGCGACGCCAGCGCCTCTGGTGGCGGATTTTGGAAGTTTTGAGACCGAATCCCCATAAGACATCTACTCTCTGAATATATTTTTTCATTGAATAAGATTAGTTCAAATGACGTAATACAGGCAATAGGGAGCCTAAAATCAGATGCGAAGGGAATTGATGGTATATCCCTGGCAATGATCCAGCTTTGCCTGCTAGTTATTCTCCATCACATCGTCCACATCTTTAACGACTCTTTGGAACAAGGCTACTTTCCAAACACATGGAAACAAGCTCTAATTATCCCAATTCCTAAAAAAATGAAACCCACTGAGTATAATGATCTCAGATCTATCAGTTTATTACCAATTTTATCCAAAATCTTAGAAAAAATTATAAAGTTCCAATTGACCGCTTACCTAGAAAAATTCTTTATACTTCCCGCCACTCAATCCGGTTTTAGAAAAAATTATAGTACAACATCTGCCCTACTTAGTCTGCAAGACAATATTTTAAGTGCCTTAGATAAGAAAATGGCACTAGCCTTAATCTCTATAGACTATTCGAAAGCCTGTGACAGCATCAATCATAAATTATTACTTGCTAAATTAAATTACATAGGTATTGACAGTATATCCCTTTCATTTTCGACAGTTACCTTCATCAAAGAACTCAGTGTGTTTTTCTCAATCAAGAAATGTCTCAGGGCTCTGTATTGGGACCGCTTCTGTTCCTCATATATACGCTCGACTTAAGCAAAGGTGTTCATAATTCTCATGTCCAGTCATTTGCAGACGATACGCAATTGCTCCATTATTTCAACCCAGATAATGTCAATAATACTACTCAAATTTTACAAAACGATGTTAATAAATTTATTAAATACTCTTTAGATCACAATCTACTTATTAATCCACAAAAATCTAAAATGTTATTATTTTGCGCACAAAGAAAAACATACAATGTAACACAGCTCTTGAACATTCAGATAAATAACCAAATCTTGCAATTTTCTGAATCTGCAAAAATTCTTGGTGTTGTTTTTGATACAAAATTAAGGTTTATTGAACATGTTAAAAGTCTATCTCAGAAAACCTACCTACGGCTGCGCACTCTTATAGCAAACAGGTATTTACTAAATGTTAAGTTGCGTAAAAACTATGTGAAGCATTGGTCATATCTATACTAAATTATTGTAATATCGTATACTATACTTGTTTAGACAATTTCACTAAAAACGTTATTCAAGTTATTCAAAACAATTGTATACGATTCATTTTTGGCTTACGTAAATTTGATCATGTATCAGCGAAATAATCCGTTCTAAACTGGTTAAAAATTAATGACATGGTCAAGTATCACTATTCAGTTTTTGATCACAAATTGCTGCTCACGTCTAAACCTTATTACTTGAAGGAAAAAATTTCATTTAATAATGATGTTCACTGTAGAACTCTCCCTGCATACGTCTACACTTTTTAAACGCAGTTTTTCTTACAATGTTGCTATTATTTATAACGACCTTCCTAAAGTATATAAAGAATTTTCATTACCTGTCTTTCGACAAAAAGTTAAAACATTATTACTCAACCCTCCAAACATATAATTTACGTAATCATTCATTCATTTCTTTTTTATTCCATCTTTAATTCAGATTAATAATTTTTTGGTGCATTTGGGTTTCGAAAGTATGCCTTTTTCTCTTTTTTTAAATTTTACTTTCGATGTAATGAACCAAATCTGACCAAGTCTGACATTTGGCTATACTGCAATGTAATTGTGGATAAATAAAGACGTCTATTATTATTATTATCTGTTCAGAGAATTTGAATCAGATCTATATCATCTGTTTGAATAGTTTATAAAACCTTTTAAGCCAAAATTGATTATCATTTGAACTAAACAGATGACAGCAGAAAGTTCGGTTATGGTGAAGTTGTATACTAACATATTTAGCAACAAATGTATGCCGAGCGCAGCAATTTTGTACTACAAAATTTGCAATATTCTTGCAGATGACAGCCTTTAACAGTTACTAGGTGACAGTTGTATAAGTGCTTCCATTGGGAGCAATTTGTTGGCTAAAGTAGTAAACTTGCTCAGCAAAACAACTATTTTGACCATCGCGCAAATATGCCGTATAAAATAGTTATATAAACGTTTATGCAACAGTTCAAAATTTTTCCTATAAGGTGTTGTATAACTATGCTATAAGAACATTTTAAATACCTCATTTTAGAGCAAATATGCTGCAGAAAGCAAATTTGTATTCCACGCAACATTACGCCAGCATTTTGATGTTCAGGCAACAACAATCGAGAGCTACGGCTGAACTGTTCTTTTACCAAAATCTTATAGCACTACTTTGCTAGTTGGGAAGCTAAGCTCGGATTTAAAATCAATGACCCAAAAAAAACCTGCTGATCGTAAAAGGTGTGTTTTCCGTCAACATGGCCGACTTCAATTTTGAAGCAGATATACAGGGTACATTGAAATTATAGGATACTCCTCCAACTAGTGATAAGTCACATCATGACCTACTGTTTGGTAAGATTTGGTTTAGTCAAAAGCCCATGGTTTTGGAGATAGACCGCAATCAATTTTTGTAGTATAGAAAACGACACTCGTCTAGTTAAATTGTTGCCATTTCCACAAACATTCCAAATTGGTTGTTTCATCATCAGTGTTGTTTTTTTTATGTTGTAGTAAAGACCTCATGCCGGGTCCACATCAAAGCAACAAAACAAAAACAAGGAACAAAAGATGAACGCAACAAATGAGCAACTTTTTGGAAACAAAACAAAGAGGCAGCAGCGGTGGCCGCAGTAGTAGACTCTTCGGTCTCCTGATCAGTCGCCGTGCGCTGTGCGGGTTCGAGTCCAGTCCCAGGAGAAATTTTTCTCTTGACTATGGATGTTGTGATTGTCCGTAGGTGGTAGATGGTCTCTCTGACTGTCGAACGCGGAGGTACCACCCGGCGGTTCTCGTAGGCGGAGCCAGAATGTGTGCATGTTGCATGCACACGTGTTCCCTCGCCAGAGTCCGTGTGGCGTCCCCCCCCTTTCCCATGTATCCCCCTATAGCCCCACGGTACCCAATGGGTGCTTAGGCCTTAGGCCTTCGTGGTAGTTGGAGTATAAAAAAAAATGAAAACTTATGCTCACATTCCCAAGAGACAAAAAAGTTTTCAGCTGTTTTGTTTCGTGCAATTCACATCAAAAATTGAAAGAAATGATCTTGGTATTGAAAAATTATTGTCCGATTTGCGTAAAGATGATATTGGATTGCGAGGAGAAATGCGTTCTAGTTTCCAGAACTTCTTAAGAATGTCCAGTGAAAACTTTGAAGAATTAATACAGCTGATTTGTCCTGAAATTCATAAGAATATGCCAATTTCAGAAATGCCATTAACGTAGTTAAACGTTTTGCCATAACAGTAAGATTTTTGGCGACCGGAGACTGCTATTATAGCTGGATAATAAAACCGGAAACTTGTGATGCCCTAACTGAAGGCCTCAAAGAGCATACATATTAAGCTAAGGTTTTGATTATATACATATCATACAATTTTGAAAATCAATCCAGTAATACAGTACAACATATACATTATTTTTCATGTGGACAAAAACTAAAAATAGCACATCACAGTACAACAAAGAAAGAAAAATAAATTCTGGTATTAAACGAAAGTTAAAAGCCTAATTTACACATTATTGCTATTTAAGGCGTTGCGAATGCAACTTGAGAAAGTATCTCCAGTAGCACTTTGGTAGTGATGAAAATCAACATATAGTGATATTTTGTTTTCATTTCGAGTTTGTTGAACGCTAGGAGGTTCGAATAAGAAGCAGTTGAGGTTCAAGCTGGAGACGATAAGGGGAGACAACCATACGGTTCAAGTTCGCGTTCTATACGTAGCTGATTATTCTATGATGGTTGGCCGTATATTCCCATCTGAGCACCATACAATAGATTATCTATTAAATGCTGCACTGTAATCTGAGCATAGGTGGTGGGAGGTTTGTGTCATTTTTGAGCAACCATTTCGTCATATATGTCGAAATCATCTGGCAGAGTTTGTGATCTGTCTTGGCACACTGACTGTAACATTCCGCAAACTTCCTCACCTTTTTGGAGAGTCTGTTTTTTTTGAATGATTTCCTTAACTTCTGACATGTTTGCAGGCGAGAGAGTTTTTGTATGCGAAATTCTGTTTTTGGGCTTAGTGTTACCTCCTTTTTTATTTTGACTGTCACTATCTGCAATTTGACTCTCAGTATTTCCAATATTTTCATCTTCTGTATCTGTCTGTAAGTATAATGATTCCACTTCGTTGCCACTACTCAAATCCCCACCTTAATAAAACAAAAAGAAAACGCATACCAAATTTCTTATTTTTTTAGGATAACCAAAAATAAAAATGAAAATTTTTGACACCCTGTATTTTTCATAATATAATCTTGGAATAAGAAAATTGGGGTATGTCACACTATTTTTATGTAACTACGGTAAAACCAGTTAAAGTTTGTCAACACCTTTCTGGAACATTTTGTATATTTTTTTATATTTTTATGTCGGGCACGTGAAACTGAAATCGAATGGATAAAAATCAGTGATGAGTTTGACAAGGTTTGGAATTTTCCTCATTGCTTAGGTGCAATGGATGGAAAACATATTTTAATGGAAGCACCTAAATTTAGTGCGAGTGATTTCTACAGTTATAAAGGAACGTTCAGTACAGTTCTTTTTAGAGTTGTGGATGCAAGATCGATACAATTTTTCGTACGCAAATGCCGGTTGTCAAGGTCAAATCTCTGATGGAGGAATATTTCAAAATACCACGTTCCAAAAATCAATGTCACGTGGACAATTAAATTTGCTCCAAAAACAGTACTCTTCCGTGAAGGAAAAAAGGAAGCCCGTATATTTTTGTTGCAGATTATGCTTTTCCTCTAGCTACATATATCATGAAGCCCTATAGCGGTCATCACTAAAAAGGGTCTAGAAAACGTGTGTTCAACTATCGCACTACCCGTGCTAGAAGAATTGTAGAAAATGTATTTGGCATTTTAGCAGCAACTTTTCGTGTCGCAAACGCTTTTACACCCCGAAAAGGTAGAAAAGGTAACGTTAACTTGCATACATCTGCAGAACTACTTACGAAAAAGGATGCCACTAAAATATACCCCTCCAGGAAGTGTTGATATAGAGCATCTTGATAGTGGTGTTCATTTTCTAATATTCAACGTACTGCCCGGAAACCTTCCTTGGAAGCAGCGGAGATAAGAGGTGAATTCTGTATCTGAATATCTTATATCCGGGCAAGGCCAAGCTCCTTGGAAATTAAAATATTGTTAATTTATATAAATGTTCAATAATTAGAAATCATCTATGTGTAATGGATATCCTTAGAGCCATCCCAATAAAAAAACAGTATACCTGTTTATAGGTCTTTCTTTTATATAGCAAAACAAAATGCAAATTGATAAAAACTGTTCAAGAACATGCATGCATACCTCTAGTCTACCTCATTCGATATTTTCAATGCCTTGTTGGTATGTTTGTGCTATAAATTATATCCTGAGGGACATTCCCAGTCACACCCGAAACGTAGAGTTTCCATTCAGTAATTAGGCAAAATACAACATGTCGGACACGCATAGTAGGAACATCGTTTTCGTAGTACATAATTGTTATCTATTGCGAGAAACATTTAGGAACATGAACGCAGCCGTGTGGGTGGCAAAGGGATCTGTCGTTTAACTCGAAGGGATATTAAGGTAATGTTCAACAATCATCCTTTCTATCGTAAGAAATAGGAGCAAGAAAGCACTAATAAAAAAGTTTCTTTATGTTTCACCTGATACGCTACTTTCAGGAGTGAGATGGACGATTAGAGCTTATGGTAGCAACAAAAAACACAGTTTTGGGAAGAAAAGACCTGAACAAAGCGGATCCTCCAAGGTTTTTGCTATAATTGCAGTGATATTAATTAATACAGAGCAAGTGAGAACATCTGAAATAATTATTTATCCATCTTTAGGAAATAAACAATAATTCTTGGTTGTAGCTATCAAAATTATCCTTTTTACCCATTTCCCAAGGCAATCTAAACACATATCACAAATGGTTAGGTACTTAATTTTATACAAAAATATGATATATCGTACTATGGGAGCAGTACTATCGTATGACAAAAATAGTAGATTTTGAGATAATCAATGTTTTATCTTGCCTAATATTTTTGAATTTGTTTTGTATCGGCGCTGTTTAAAATAATGCTGTATGATAAACTCAGATAATTCACTTACATAGACTTGTGTCAGCAGATGTTCTTCAGTTTCAATAAATAACTGACTGATAATGAGATATTTGAATTTAAAATAGTCTTGCAGCGGAGTGGCTGGAGGTAATAATACAAAATTTGCCATATATGATACTGCTTACTCAATAAAAATAAGATGCAAATTTTTTTTAAAAACAATTTATTAAATACAATGCACTAGCAGTTAACGTTGCAATAAACAATACAATACATACAGGCCCATGTGCTGATGATTACTCGGCTTCCGACGAGTCTTTGAAATTGGGAGTGCTTCATAAAATGTGTGATTCTGTTTTTTGATCAACTGCTTCTTCCAAAGATATAGCAAGCCATCTTTTTTCTTTTTACTTATGCCGAGAGGTCCATTGTAGGCATATTTAAGAACTAAATTTCTCTCTGACACCTTCCTCCTTTTGGACTGGTTAATCAAAATTTCCTCAATTGTTTTATAAAATATACTTTGTGAGGAATCTTTTCTAGCCTGAAATATTTCAATGTTATTCCATGTAATTTTTTCATTTTTGGTGTTTTTGGAAAATTGTTTTCCTACTTGACTGGTTAATGTTTTTATATCATAAATGTCACTTTGTTGCACTTCGTTAACAACATAAGGCGTGCCAGTTTTTTTTGCAAGGACGATGATGGGTATCCACTATGCAGTTATACCTATACATATACATGTGCTGCTAGCTTTTAGCATTCTGTTCTTAACTCTGTCAATGGCAGAATGCAAAATGCAAACACTTGTGGGTAATAGTATTTACGTTTTCCATGATATTAACTACATAGCGGTATTTTGTAGCTATGAATCTATTTTTATTTTGACCGCAGCAGTTATCAGAATAAAATATAAAAACTGAACACCCATCATTGTTCTTCAAAAAATGGATAAAGAAACTGCCAATCTCGTTAGCTCCTCGCTTTCCAATTGTTTCATTCCATACATAACAATAACGATTCGATTTATAATATTATAAATCGTAAAATTTAGGGTTACAAGCTTACTTTTGTAATCAAAATTACTAACCAAAGAGCACGGAGTAGGTAAAACTGCCTCCATATCATACACCGATTATCAGGTTTGGATTTTCTTTAGCTGGAGCAGTATCTTTTTTCTTCTGTTCTCGTACAGACATTTTATTACGGAGATGTTCTTCATAATTTTCTTGAATACCTTCGTTTTCAGCTATCGACGAATTCTTATATGTTTCACATAGACTGAATTGGTCTTTTTGAGGGGTATGAGAGCCTATATTATATTTGACATACTGGTGATATTTAGCAAAAGGATGATTGCTTGCACATCTCTACATAGAGTTTGTATAATGTATTCAAATTAAAATTCCCCTCGAAGTACCTTTTTCTTTGTTTGGGCCCTTAAGTAATGCTATTCCACTGTTGGTATGGATTCAATGTGATTTCTGATCATTCGCTATGCGATATAATGGTTTTGCCGCAGCATTAATCTAGTGTAAGACTATCATATCTGGGCAATGTATAGAATACCTGGGTTGCCCAGGCAATGCTTGAAATATTATGAATATTATTGTCCATTACATACTTTACCTAGGTAATGAATACAATTCCTAGGGATTGTTCCACCGGCGATGTGTAAAATAAATAGATCTTGGTCTAAATTTATCAATGTCAACCGACATAACTATAAAATGACGGGCCAAAGAAACAAGTTATGTTTTTTATAATCAACTTTATCAAAATTAACATTTTTTTTTTTACTTTTCGGCGGAGATTGTGGTCATTTCGTCATTTCGTTAACTTCCAGATTCTGGGATATTAGACTCCCAAACACCAGTTTATGGAGTAGTACCCCTTTTATTTGGTACCACGTTTAGTTTTTTTGGTTTCGCTGCTACCCCGTCCATTTTCTTATGGGATTTGCAACTGATATTGCTTTAAGCCCCCTTGAGCAAAATCCGTTCATTGCTCTCGTCTTTTACATACATTACCGGCTGCGCATTCGGAACTGTACAGAATACCTAGGCAAAGTATAAAACAAATAATATTTCATACATTATATACACGTTTCAGGTATTCTATATATTACCTAGGTATTGTATAGAATACCGGATTACAAAGATTGTCGGTAACATATACAAAAAATATATTTAATTGTCTAGATGCCAAGCAGCTTGATATATTTTGACATAATGAGGTGTCTGGATTTGTCTTAGCAGTTCGAGTAACACTGTCTATACCAACATTTTATCAAAGCAAAATTTCGGATTCTAATATATAAATCAGTTCTAATGTGCCTCTCCCACATGCTATCGCTTGATGGATTTTGACATGTGAGATGTTGATCTCGTTGCGACTGACATATTAAAATCGTATAAAAACAAAGTGGCGGACTTTAATGGAAGGAAAAGTTCTACCTTAAAATTCCTATTTCACGGGCTACACCTTAAACGGCTAGATGGATTTTTTCATTCATTTCAGTTACTGCAGTCGGATTGTTTGCATCTTTTAAGAGTCTTGCTCTAGCTCTTGAAAATTATGTACACTTACGGGTGTGACTTTCTTCAGGTCTACACCAGCACCTTAAAATGTGTATGAGTGCTGCTATTTTGGCTTAACCTATGGTGGCTCTTTAACATAATGGATGTGTCAAACTGTACCTCACCGTTAGGATCTCGGAAACAGTAAGACATACGATGCAAAGTTGCCTATTCATGAGATCAGCAAATGACACCTATGTATATAGAAAAGTTTGAAATCCAAAGTATTGCCGGAGACAGGTGGAATAATCAAGTTTTCCCAAAATCGTTCTGCATCGAGCTGCACATTAACATTTACAGTTTTTCTCTTCTACAAGGTAGCAGAGTCAGAATTTCAATGTGACACTTCGTGTCTCGTCCTCCATCACCAACTTTTCTTATGGTCCCCATATATATTAAGATTTTGCCCAAGTGAATAGAGCATATGATTCTGATTCTAAGAACGTATATGTCCAATAGTTTAACAATGATTATTCCAAGAGGTTTTTCATTAAGGACTTGACAACTTTATTTTTGAGTAAAACGCAAACCATTTGAAATATCTGAAACATTGATGTATGGAATTCGACCTCGTTCTTTATGTCGACCACGTTCGCAGCGATCGATTCGTTGAATCCAGTTTTCAATGACTCGGACACACATTTCGACAGCAACGGCCGCCATCTCTCATTCAATATTGACTCTCAGCTCCTCTAACGACGCCGGCTTCTTGGCATAGACCAATGATTCAGTCTAGCTCCACAGAAAAAAGTCTAGAGGTGTTAAATCACACGATCTAGGCGGTCATTCGACATTCCTCGATATAACACGTTCACCGGATTTTTATTTCAATATGTCGATTGTTTCAACCGGTGTGTGGCTTGTGCCACCGTCGTATGGAAACCACGTAACATCACTGTCTATCCCATCCAATTGAACAAAAAAAATACCGTTGAAACATGTCTCTGTAGCGATATCCGTTGGCTGTAACGAGACGGTCATTTTCATCAACGAAAAACAGCGGCCCAATGACACCACCGGCCTGAAACCCACAGCGTATAGTTATTTTTGGTGGATAAAGTGCATATTCTGTTTTTTGATAAAGCCGTTTAGCCAAAAATGCGCCTCGTCACCGAATATGATTTTGCAATGAAATTGGACATTTTCTTGTATCATTTCTAGAGCCCAATTCGAGAACGTACGTCGGTTCATAGGATCGAACGGCTTTAGTTCTTGAGTTAACCTGATCTTATAATGGTGCAGTGCAAGATCTCTCTAGTCTGAGCGATGCCCAATTCTTGAGAACGCCGTGGAATCGATGAGTTCACAGTGAAAGTTTAAAGTTGTTAAGTCCCTATTGGAAAACCCGTAGTAGTAATAGTAGTATTCTCTAAGTAGTAGGTTTCTCTAAACAGGCATTGACCATTATCTTACGATAGTTATTCTAATCCGATGAAGAACAACAAATTGCTAACTGATTTTCAAAGGCTTCAACTGTGTTCCAAGCTACTGAACACATTTACTGTTCCTCTTATCTAAATAGAAGCACATATTTTATTTAAATAATAGATACCAACAAACGGCTGAAGTGTAATATAGGGAAGCTTTGTCGTGCTAAAAATAATGATTTTCCTAAAACACGCTTTTCTAAACCTGAAGCAATGTGTAATTGGTAACAAAATTCAATAAAAAGTGTAAGCTGTAAAGATCAACTATAAAATTATAAGTTTTTCAGTGTCAATGGATGGCATATTTTTTGTATAATATTAAAAAGCTCCTCATCTGTGTAAAAATTCAATGTGGCGTCCATACAAAAAAGTGAAGATGGTGGAGGAACAGCAACGAAACGTTATATCGGAATTCTAATTATGCCACCTTGTAAAGAAAAAAATGGTGATAATAATGTGATATCTCACCTCAAATCGAGGAAAAAATCTATTGCGAGAAATCATTTTTCCGTCTAACAGATATACAGGGTGACTTTGAAGTTGAGTCATTAATTTTCAGATAATGATTGTAGAAGGAATATAAACCAAAATATGTGTGTAAAAATAAAAAAAAATTAAAAAAAATTTTTTACCTTGTTTTATAAAGTATCCTCCCGACAAGTATTTCAGTGCGGACCTGTATTTGATCGTGAGGTCCCCTGTGAGGTCTTAAGTCACCTGATTCACGAGCCCGTTGTACTACATTAACAAAGGCACGAGGGGTTGGTTGCACTCGATTGGGAAACCGATCCGCATAAACATGTGCCATTTTTTATTTCGTTTGAGCCACGCAACAGATACAACTATTCACTGACACTTACTGTATACAAATGAATGAAATAATTCGTTCCAAATTCTTTCGCTTTTTTGTTTCCGATGCGATGAACCGATACGACGGATTATATCCGTTGTCGCCAAACACGAGCACATTGAGACAGGGCGGTACTCAAACTCCCAAAGGGCTATAACTTTGTTACTTTAATTTTACCAGAAAAATGGTAAAGGAAAAAAACATTTCTTTTGATCAGATCTACTCACTGTTAAAATAAATGACTCAACTTCGAAGTCACCCTGTATATTCCTAGATGGAATTCTCTTGGTTACCAAATGAGTAACAGTGGCCCCACGTAATCGACTATGTATTCCGAAACCCCAATGATAAAGGTCGAATTTGGAACATCCAGTATATTTTCTTTTTTCTTATACCACGTCACAGGCCTAAGGCCTAAATATCCGTGGATACTGTATGACTCAAACGGGATACAAGGAAAAAGGGGGGACGTCACACGGATTCCAGCTTGGAAACACGTGTGCGTGTGACATGCGGACTCCCCGCTCCCACTTTAGAGATCGCTTGGTGGTACCTCCACGCGCGACGTCTACTACCTACCGACAATTACAACTTCCATTGTTGAGAGAAGAGCTATCCTGGGCTAGGATTCGAACTAGCGCAGCGGACATATTAGTAGACACACGGCGCTGCGTGTGACTAAAGGTTTCTCTAAGTAACAATATCTACGCCACTGTCGACATACAGTTATTAAGCGATAATTATGAGATAATTAGTAGATGATCGTTTGCGTGTTCAAAAAACATAGACTAGTAATAAAGCAGGTGATTCTGAACTATAGGTGAATTCCTAGAACAGGAAATTGCCTAGCTATGAGTGGATTAAATTGCACTTCACAAATTACCTCCGTGCGACGGTATTGCACAATAAAACTTTTCCAAGGCAATACAGCCCCGTTAGTTACTCTACAAGTGGCCTATTAACTTCAGAGATCAGCGCAATAATGTCATTTCAATGAGTCCATTCACCTAATGTAAAGCGGATCAGCGATGCAGCGCTTTTATGTAGTAGTAGTCATGAAATAGCCTTGATAGTTTGACAGCAACTTTCACTTGGTTCTCAGATACCATAGTATGTTGAACATGTGTTAGACACGCAATATTCTCGGTTATGCCTATTTTTAAAAGTGGAAACTGGGACATGGCAGACAACTACAAAGGCTATTTTCGAACTGTGCATACTCTCGAGGATTTTCTGAAAGCTAATATATAACGAAATACATACTTTTTTGATTCAGAAACAGCAGACATTTTTCCCAAAAGGCCCTTGGATACCAATTTGCTTTGTTTTTCTGACTCAATTTCCTATGCCTTGGACAGAAATGTCCAAGTCGATGTTGTCCATACCGACTTCAGCAAGGCTTTTGATCGAGATAATTATATTTTCTTATTCACAAAACTTACTGTGGTTTGTTTTCGTAGCTCTCTTCTTCTTAATTACGCGATAGGGAATTCTTCAGGTGTATGAAGAGTCGATACTCCGTCATCGGGAAATCCTCTAGGTCCTTTGTTCTTCCCAGTCTCAATAAAAGATATCGCTCAATATCTCAGCCATTGTAAATTTCTTCTTTACGCAAATGATTTAAAATTGTAGCGTGTAGTTGAAAGCCTTCAGGGCTGCATCAAAATAGAATCTGATATCGTCAGACTCAACGATTATTGTCAGAAATATGACTTGCCCCTCAATACTAAAAAAATTATTCTCAATAACCTTCACGAGAAAAATAAACATATTACAGTATGTATTGTGTATCAGATAGATAATGTCAACAGTAATTCTGTGAGAAATACTTGGGACCTGTGACTTACACTAGATGCGAAATGGAGCTTTAATAACCATATAGACGAAACCATAAATAAAACGAGTTAGATGTTTGGCTTTATTAGAAGGCGCTCTAGATACTTTAACAATCCTGCTACCCTGTTATTACTATAATATGTGTTAGATGATATATATATATATATATATATATATAATCTTGCCATGTGTTCCCAAATACAATTTAAAACATCAAACACTAGCACCAATCTCATCGACTGAGTAAGTAATTAAATTATAATCAATTGAGCAAGGTTTGCTATTTTCAATTTTATTTTTAGCTCCTGAAGATGACAGTATAGCCTCTCTTTGAGTCGTATATACAGGGTGACTTTGAAGTTGAGTCATTAATTTTCAGATAATGATTGTAGAAGGAAGATAAACCAAAATATGTGTGTAAGAATAAAAAAAAATTAAAAAAAATTTTTTACCTTGTTTTATAAAGTATCCTCCCGACAAGTATTTCAGTGCGGACCTGTACTTGATCGTGAGGTCCCCTGTGAGGTCTTAAGTCACCTGATTCACGAGCCCGTTGTACTACATTAACAAAGGCACTAGGGGTTGGTTGCACTCGATTGGGAAACCGATCCGCATAAACATGTGCCATTTTTTATTTCGTTTGAGCCTCGCAACAGATACCACTTTCACTGACACTAACTGTATACAAATGACTGAGATACTTGTAAAAACATCGTTCCAAATTCTTTCGCTTTTTTGTTTCCGATGCGATGAACCGATACGGCGGATTATATCCGTTGTCGCCAAACACGAGTACCTAATATTATTATTGAGACAGGGCGGTACTCAAAGTTCCAAAGGGCTATAACTTTGTTACTTTAATTTTACCAGAAAAATGGTAAAGGAAAAAAACATTTCTTTTGATCAGATCTACTCACTGTTAAAATAAATGACTCAACTTCGAAGTCACCCTGTATATATATATACTACAATGTGTAGGTTGGCTCTTGTTAGGGACTTCGTGTGACATTTTTTACCTCTCCATCTTCGTTTCGTCAGGTTACACCCTTATCCGGATGTATGGGCATGTGTATCTACCTTTGTGGTTGCATATGTGCATTCATTTAGGGCCTGATGAAGATAACAAGCAGAAATACGTATTGCTCGAGTTACCTATCCTATTTTCTGCTCGAATCCACTTTCCCTTTTTACGGATTTTGCTCATTATTTTCCTATTTTCTGCTGTATATATATATATATATATATATATATATATATAGCGAAAATCCTACGGCTGCTACCGGTTCTCGCACTTAAATCGCCATTCCATCCTGTTTTTCCAATCTCGTTCATTCATTTCCCTTTTCTTCATGGCTTCTTCTATCCATTTCCTCCACGATGTTTTTGGCCTACCTTTCTTCCTCCAGCCATCCTCATGACATGGCCATACCATACTAGTTGTCTTCTTTCTACTCTATCTATAATGGTATCTTGTACTTGTTGGCTACACGATACTGTGTTAATGCCAATTTTGGAAGACCACAAAATGGAGTTCAATCTCTGGATTGCCGTTTTGCCCTGAACAATCCTGCTTTGTATGTATTTTTTGTTTAACCGTCAGATGTTATATAGGTTCCAAAATATTTGGACTCCTGGCTTTGTCTTATAACTACACTGCACACCTGCAGGTCAGTGGGCTTCTCTCCAATAACGACATATTCCGTTTTAATAACATTGACGTTCAACCCCCATTCACAGTATTCATGTATGAGTTTTATAGTCAAATACCCCATGCGTCCTTCATCATTTGCTGTCCATACTTGGTCATCCGCAAAAAGCAGTGAATACAAGCAGGTATTTCCGATTTCAATCCCCATTCTGTGGCACTTTTTCATCCAGTTGCTCAAGGTTTTCTGTATATGAATTTTAAAAAGGGTTGGAGAAAGCCAGCACCTTTGTTCTAGACCCTTGGTAACTTTAACTGGTTTAGATATTCGGTTATTATTGACACATTATCGTATGCGTTCTCTAAATCATGTGTGCTTGAATTCCTGTCTGACTTTCTCTCGATTAACTGCTGTGATGTACTGATATCTAAAAAGGATCTCCCAGCTCTAAAACCTGATTGCACCTCAATTTCCATGAAATCAAGCCCAATTCTTGTATTTAGTATTCGGCCATACAGTCTTCCTGTAGAACTGGTTACTGTTAAGCCTCTATAGTTAAAACATACCTTCTTACTACCTTTTCTGTGTATAGAACTGAGATATCCTATTTTCCAATCATTTGGAATGTCGTCACCATCCAAAAGGCATCTATTGAATACCTTCAGCAATTTCTCCAGCACGATATTCGGTGCATATTTCACTCTATAGGAATACCTCTAGGTCCAGCAGCATCCCCATTCTTGATACATTTTGAAGCCTCATTCAGTTCTGTTGAACTGATTTCCTCAATAATTGTATCTCCAACACTTTCGTCTTCCGCTATTGATCTCTAGTTAAATTGACGTCTTTCTTCTGTTAGTAGATTTTGGTAATAGTGCTCCCATTCACTCATTTTTATCACCGTGATCTTGCTACTATTCTTATTGTCCTTTCTGAGACTCTGTAACGTTTTCCATACCTCCGAAACTTTCGTGCCCTCCACATATCGATTGATTTGATCCTCTATGCACTTTCACATCTCTAATTTTTGAGAATTATGTCGTTGGATCACATAATCCATGATACTTGTTAGTTTTACATAGTACGATGTACACTTAAGAATTTAGTCTGTCCAACATAAATTCCTGCTAATGTTGGTCTATAAGGAAATATCATTCCCCATAATCATAATTATAGCTTAGTTTCAAAATCTTACCCCTGGCTAAAGAATTATCTGACTTGCTTTCTTCACCAAATCTTGAACAATTAAATTTGACTGCTTGTACCATTTATCGAAATTTAATATCCCGTTTTGCAAAACTAATATTGGCTTAAGCTCTCCACTGATATGAATGCAAAATAATCTCAGCGAACATGTTAAATTTGATGATATTTTTGCTTAATATGGCTTATTATAAGTTTTGATACGTCATAAAAAACAGGATTTTGGTCACTTTCTAGTAAGCGACGTTCATATCTTCTGATTGTCTCTATTATTATATATACACAGTATGTCCAACATTCAGGATCTGTTCGAAAAAGTCACCATATGGTTCTTGCGACGCGATGATAGAAAGAGATGTTTGCATGTTCAACACACTTTCATCATAGCATCAAGACTGTGAGTCTAGTGAAACCTACTGGAGGAAACACTAACACAATTCATAGATCGTTATTGTACTATGCTTTATGATTGTATTGAAGGTTTTGATCTGGTACAGGTAATCAAAGAACCTACTAGAGTTACAAAAAACAGCCTAACCTTGCTGGACGTAATTTTTATACCTGCTGATGAGACTGATTTTACTGTTGGTAGAAAAAATACGTCACATATTTCCGATCATTCGTTAACCTTTTGTATGCTAAATAGATCTGTTGCAAATTGTTCTAAAAAATGCCGCTTCAGAATCTTAGAAAATCTAGATAAAGACCTGCTCAATGAGTTTTTGAAAATTTCTCCTTTCGAACAATTGATCTATTTACCAAAAGTTGAGGAAAAGGTCTTATTTTTGAATGAATTACTGTTAAATATCTTCGTTGTACTAGCTCCTGTAAAGGAAATTCAATTTAAAGTTCGAAACCCCCTATGGTTAACGTTTTCTATTAAACTAAAAAACAAAAATTTAAGAAAAACAGAACTGCGGCCAATTGGGAAAATTATAAACAAATGAAAAATCAAACGAATATTTCCATATATAATGAAAAAAAAGTTATTTTAAATACTGTATTGATAAAAATATCAATCAAACTAAAGTGCTTTGGAAAAAATTATTAAATTTAAATATTAGCAACAAAAAAACAAGTTGTATTCCCGCTGAATAATCCGGATGACATAAATAACCATTTTCTCCAGATCTCTCGAGCAAGCTCGTCAACAGACTATGACACTTTGGATTACTATTATAGCAATAGGTGTACTAACGTCAACACTCTTTTTGAATTTCACACAGTTTCTCAGGATGTCGTCAAAAATGCACTTCTCAGAATTAAATCGCTTGCCATCGGTGCTGATGGTCTAAATCTAGAAATGATCTTATGGTGTTCCCATAAAATCATCCCCTACATTACAAATATAATAAATTGCTGTATCTTAGATAGAGAAGTTCCAGACCCATAGAAAATTGTCAAAATTATACCAATATCAAAGAAGTCTGAAATTAACAACTACCATGATCTTCGCCCCATAAGTATTTTACCAGTGCTATCAAAACTAATGAAGATTAGATTGGACCATCAATTAAGAGATTATTTATCTGAGAGCAATTTGTTACCAGACCATCAATCGGGATTTAGGAAAGGATTCAGCTGCAAAATTGCACTGTTAAATATAACTGACGACATCTTCAAAGCAACAGATTCCGGAAAAACCACCGCTCTCGTGCTCTTCGACTACTCCAAGGCATTTGACAAGCTAAATCACGAAACGCTGTTTAGTATTTTACACTATATAGGGTTTTCCGAATCTGCTAGCACGCTTATGTGCCACTATTTAACTAACCGAACACAATATGTAGAAACAGATAAAGGTATGTCCTCCAAAGATGTCATCCCGTCGGGTATTCCACAAGGCTCCATTTTAGGAACTCTGATTTTTAGTATTTATACCTCAAACCTTTCCCAATGTCTCCGAAGTTGTCAGGTACATTTGTATGCTGACGATAATCAGCTTTATTTTTCTTTCAATCCTAACGAGTAACGTGATACATTGGCCATTATTAATCGACATATTGAAAGATTAGTTGTACATGTACATGTCATTTGGCAGATTGAAAGACAATATTTAGCCCACTTTTCATGTCAAAACAAAAAGTGAATCTATACCTTGTTCTGCCACTGTGAAAAGTTTGGGAGTAGAATTTGACTCATATCTAAGATTTAAGCCTCATATTAATAAATGTATCCAGAAAGCTTATGCTTCCCTAAAAGTTCTATATCGACGATATATCTCATTTAAATGTATTTTGCTACTATTTTCACCTAATTGTATGTTGCAAATAAACATTATTATTATTATTAATACTGTCAAACCGTCAAAGCTATAATCAAAGTCACTAAAGATGACTATTACGTCATACCATAAATTGTACTGAAGTAATCAATGGACGTCGACCATAAAATGACGATGTCAGGAACATACTGACAACAAATTTATATTATGATTTTGCGAAGTTAGGTTATTTCACTGATTATTTTTATTTTCATTTTATTTCATGGTTTTGAGTGATACCTAATTTTAGTGGGGAGTTTTTGTTATGAAAAAAAAAACAGTTAGGAGTAGAATACCTTAAGACACGAACACCAAAGACCAAAGTACTACTCGAAAACAACCTAACCTGCTTTAACATAACCCAACTATTCATCTTTCAGATATGATCGATAATGAACATAAAAACATCGTCTATCTTTGTCGGATACATACAAATTAGTAATACAGGTTGTTTAGACAATAAAATTCCGTTTGACTATATCTAACATATCTGAAACTTCATTCAAAATATTCACAAATCGTTGTCGTTTGTCTTTAGGTACTACAGACTAAAATGATGACGTAATCGTCATCTTTCGTGATTTCGACTATATTTCACGAGTACACAGCTCTACGTTTGCTCAACGCACTCAATATTTCGAGACAAACTGCTCCTATTGCTAGAGAGCTTTACAGTAGGTAGTGACATTTCATGTAAAGTAATTTTTATTAAGCTGATTTTTTTAAATTTGAATATGGCTGCAATCGTACCAACTTGTGGCTTGTTCAGAAATAAGCACAAATGGAAACATTACTGAAACTGATCAAATAACCTCCTGTTTATCAAAACAGGTATAAACAGAACCTGGAGAAGGACATATTATCTAGAGTGGAAGGAATCGACAGACTTGATATTTGGACACCGCAAGGAATATGGCTCTAGAACTGGTTTGTCGGGCATTTCATTTCACTATGCGGCATTGTAAGAATTTTTTCGGTCAGCCTTTGAAGCACCTCAAAAGTAGCAACGAAATATTCCGGAATTTAGGGCGGTATCGTCAGCGATTCCTACAATTTTAGGACGCCTTTATGGACTCCTTGTTTGATAGTTTTTCCTGTCCAGATTTCTATTGTTTCGGGTAAGTTCTTCATGTAACAATAGCTCAAAATATATTTTCTTTTTGAATTCCAAGATATTTCACGCTGATAAAACTTGATTTTTATCATCTATTTTATCAGCCTATACTTCTTAAGATTCAAAAACAACATAACATCACAATTAATAAAAGACTTCCGATGCTGCCACAAAACAGTACTCCAGCCTTTCTGAAGGACTATGACAATTATGGAGGTCATAAAAGCGACTGACGATATTGCCCTTAATCCTGACTATGTTATGTTGCATCTGGTATTGATGATATTCTACGTTTCTTTAAATTATGAAAGCTTGCAAAAATCAGAGCCAAGGTGAAGTGAGCAAATATCGTATTAGAGGTGGATTAACATGTTCTGAGATGAATAACTACTTCAAAGCTCAATCAAACTGGGGGTGGCAGAATGCGCACTTCACTCTACTGCACTGCATTTCTACTGCTAGTTGGAATTTAATATTGTATATATATTCAAATTAGGCCCCGTACAAAAAGCAATGGAAAAGCCCAGTGACCAAAAGTGACCATAGAACCTGGGTCCGTAAAGTCAGTCTTCGAGCAGAAGTAGGTCAAAATGACAACTTTTAATACAGGGATTGTATTTGAAATATCAAAATAATTAGGCCAGTTTGCATTAAAAATGCCGTACTGTCCATCCCTACAAAGACAGAGGCCGTCTCTTTTTAATACGGTCGATAGGCACGCATCGTAATTGGTGCAAAGGATTTGTTAATAACAGCTTTGTCTGCAGTTCAGGATCTCCTAGACTATGCTATTACTACTTTAATACTAACGTATGTCTTAAAAGTTTTGACACAAAATGCATCGACTTTAATTTTAACAAACACGAAATGATCAATTAGCTGTAAAATGTCGGTGGTAAAGCAACAAACGGTGCAATCAGAGTTTTGATCATAATATTGCTTCATCAGGCAAAGTTTTCGGGATATTGCTAAATATGCAAAGTCTACGGTGGTAGATGTAAAAAAGTATGGAGACACAGGTACAACCCAAGTTTCAAGACACGGTGTTGGAAGGCTACGTAAGATCAGTCCTAGAATGTTCGTATTTATAGATCATCAAGGTACTAAAAGGGACACAATAGCAGAATGGAATGAAGAAACAGCAGGAAATGTTTCACGAGAAACGTACCGTCGGTGGATCCATAAGTCTGGTTTACATTTTGATAAGGTGCGTAGGTTGCATTTAAGTGACATATGGCATATCTGTTCAATAAAATATTTGCTTTAGGCAAAAGACAAGCCGTTACTAATGGAAAAACAAAATAAAAGACGATTAGCGTGGGCAAAGGAACGGGCAATGTGGACTTACGAAGAAAGATCATTTTAGGGATGAAGCGAAATTTGATGTTTGTGTGGGTAATCACCGATCCCGGGTTATAAAAAACAAAAATAAGTATCTCACAGAGACTGCCTAAGGAGAAAAGTAAATATTCCATCAGGTTTAATAGGACCGGGAACCATATCTGCTTGTGGCATTGGAAAACTTCACTTCACAGAGGAAACAAACTAACTAAACTAAATATCAAAATATCCTTGAAACCAATTTGCTGGTGACAGTTCCAATTTTATCACCTGATAGAAACTTTATTTTTCATCAAGATCTGGTGTTATATCATACAGTCAAAACCACGAAAAAATGGTTGCAAGATAATAACATTTCCGTCCTTACTGTATGGCACAAAATGAAGCAGCAGTTAAGAAATGAGCTACAACGAAACATTGTTGATTTACGAGTAAAATTACAAAACAGATGGGATTCTTTTAAAGGCGGAAAACTGCCAAAACCTTGATAAAATTATGCAAGCCAGAATTAATGCTATTATTAAAGCAAAGGGAGACGTAACGAGCTATTGAAATGGGTACGTCCGAACATTTATATGTCAGCCAAATATTGTTATTATCAATCTTAGTTTAGTTTTATAGTTTAATATCATATTATTTGATGATAATTTTGTTCGCATGATGCCCAAACAATAGATTTCAATGCCTTATAGAAGAAAAAAAATTATTTTGTAACCTTGAAAAGATCAACTTTAAGATAAAATTAAGTACTGTCACAACTATTTGGTGTTAGGGCTCATAGTCCATGAAGTTTGACAAGATGTTACTGATCCAATCAAAATAAATGTCAAAACTGACTGCTATGGAATTATAATTATTTCATATAGAATATAGTGGAGAATAAAGTAATACGTTGGCATGGAACTGCAGAAGAAAGAGTCTTTCTCGAATTTAAACGCGGTACACAAAAGTTCTACCTCTGCAGAAGTTCTGGTACGTGCACTGTGTCGCGCAGAAGCTTATGGAGGAATTCCAGGCTAGAAATGGTTTGCCTCTTTATTGTAGAGACTCTAGGTTAAAACGTCACAGCAGAATAAATTGACTGATCCCCTTTCTGGATATTAGCCATCGATTCTATAAGTACAATAATACATTTCCTTTGTACTTTTCCTAAGATATTTATATAATATGCATAGAAAGGGTTCCATAATAAAAAAGCATACTCAAGTGCTAAGGGCAAAAAGTGGCGGCAGAGGGGAAAGGCCAAAAACGGAAAAAATAAAAATCGCTCAAACTTTTTTCCCTTAAGACTCCTCTTTTCTGAGGTATGCCTTACCGATATGGCAGATACCCATTCCGTCCACAGAGGGTATTTGCGAAGCGAAATTTGATGTTTGTGTGGGTAATCACCGATCCCGGGTTATAAAAAACAAAAATAAGTATCTCACAGAGACTGCCTAAGGAGAAAAGTAAATATTCCATCAGGTTTAATAGGACCGGGAACCATATCTGCTTGTGGCATTGGAAAACTTCACTTCACAGAGGAAACAAACTAACTAAACTAAATATCAAAATATCCTTGAAACCAATTTGCTGGTGACAGTTCCAATTTTATCACCTGATAGAAACTTTATTTTTCATCAAGATCTGGTGTTATATCATACAGTCAAAACCACGAAAAAATGGTTGCAAGATAATAACATTTCCGTCCTTACTGTATGGCACAAAATGAAGCAGCAGTTAAGAAATGAGCTACAACGAAACATTGTTGATTTACGAGTAAAATTACAAAACAGATGGGATTCTTTTAAAGGCGGAAAACTGCCAAAACCTTGATAAAATTATGCAAGCCAGAATTAATGCTATTATTAAAGCAAAGGGAGACGTAACGAGCTATTGAAATGGGTACGTCCGAACATTTATATGTCAGCCAAATATTGTTATTATCAATCTTAGTTTAGTTTTATAGTTTAATATCATATTATTTGATGATAATTTTGTTCGCATGATGCCCAAACAATAGATTTCAATGCCTTATAGAAGAAAAAAAATTATTTTGTAACCTTGAAAAGATCAACTTTAAGATAAAATTAAGTACTGTCACAACTATTTGGTGTTAGGGCTCATAGTCCATGAAGTTTGACAAGATGTTACTGATCCAATCAAAATAAATGTCAAAACTGACTGCTATGGAATTATAATTATTTCATATAGAATATAGTGGAGAATAAAGTAATACGTTGGCATGGAACTGCAGAAGAAAGAGTCTTTCTCGAATTTAAACGCGGTACACAAAAGTTCTACCTCTGCAGAAGTTCTGGTACGTGCACTGTGTCGCGCAGAAGCTTATGGAGGAATTCCAGGCTAGAAATGGTTTGCCTCTTTATTGTAGAGACTCTAGGTTAAAACGTCACAGCAGAATAAATTGACTGATCCCCTTTCTGGATATTAGCCATCGATTCTATAAGTACAATAATACATTTCCTTTGTACTTTTCCTAAGATATTTATATAATATGCATAGAAAGGGTTCCATAATAAAAAAGCATACTCAAGTGCTAAGGGCAAAAAGTGGCGGCAGAGGGGAAAGGCCAAAAACGGAAAAAATAAAAATCGCTCAAACTTTTTTCCCTTAAGACTCCTCTTTTCTGAGGTATGCCTTACCGATATGGCAGATACCCATTCCGTCCACAGAGGGTATTTGCTTTTGTACCGGACCTCCTGCCAGTCGACTTGCAAAATCCAAATCCAGCCCTACTTTGACTTGGATACTACTGCGAGATCTCATGGCAAGGTTGGCTCAGCATAAGACACACTTGAAAGAAGAAGGATATGTTACAGGATGCAATAAAGTGGTAAGTACTTTAGACGTTGGTCCGATATTCTTAAAAACCTTGGAAACACAGTTATTAATATAACTAGTGTGCCAGAAGTTGCCAGAAAAAAATTGGGAAGAATACAAGAGGTACTCGGCATCACGCCAGGTACAAGTCTTTAGTAATGAAGTGAATTCGGCACAAAATGACTGAGTTGAGGATCCCTCGCTATTTTTTTTAGATTTGTCTGGGGTTAGCCCAGAAGGAAAATAGATCCAGAACAAACTGAGTAAGTGAATAATTTCCGATATGGATGTCCCAAGTTAAGTCGGTTCTGATCTAGGGATTTCACTTACCTATCTCTTGACTGTTCACAAAAATTATTTCATCCGTCGTACTACAAACGGCAAGGTAGTATCTGAATAAGAAACTTCGAACAACAATTTGTTACCTTATCAGTATGCCTAAAGTTGCATCCGCTGATATTTACTGATACCAGGTGATTTGAAAACCTTCTGGGTTCTGCATGCAAAAAAATTGATCGATCTTTGCAATCTCACCCCGCTTAAGCTCAATACATTTTACCAATGATTTTCTAGCTACTTCTATATTACGTCAGCGCCTGTAACAAAATATTCACCTTGACTTGATAAAAAATGAAATGAGAGTTGGAGTGCTAAATCTGGTGACTATTGTAGGTTTTAAAGTAATTCGAAGCATAATTGACTGATTCTTACTTTTGTTCCGGTATAAGACGAGTTTTTTTCTTCTGGAAGCTTAATCTTGTAATATCTGTAAGTGATTTCGACAACTAAGATTGTTTGCTTCAGAGCACACCCGGTCAGTCCGCTCTGTGGTTCGATGTCGTAATTTAGGATCATAGTAGCCCAAGTCTCATACGTAACTTTAAATTAGCGCATAAAATCAATTTATCATATTGCAAATTGATCCAGATGTTTCTTGAAAAATGTTACCGGAATTCGTTTTTTATCTAAAGTTAACAAATGCGGCATCCACCTTGCCAATAGGTTTCTAGACCCTCATTCGTTTATTATCACAAACTACATCGTCGTTGGTAGTAGTGCATCTCTGGTCATTCACATCTGTACGTGCACGTTCAGTAATCCGATTAAGTACTGCTGAGTGTAATCCTTGACTATGCAGGCATTTAATCAGTAAAAACTTTTGAAAAGTTTCAATTTTCTAAGTAGTACGCAAAGTACTTCTAGCAAAACCGCTGGGAAAAGAGGCACATCATCTTGAAACTGCACAGGTGTTCATTGTGAGTATCTAGTAGTCAAACCATGCCTTCTGTATGCGAGTCCTAAAACATTTCAATCAATCACCTAGAAAACCTTTTTGTAAAGACGTATTTAATGCTCAAGTTGCCATACATTTGTATGATGATAGCAGAACAGAGCGTCACGTGTTATTATTTCGCTAGTACATTGAGGGTGGAAGAATCATGAAGTTGTTTTAATTTGCTCTTCATGAATATTTACAAAGCCTTCTACAGTAATGAAATGATAACTGAATCTTCATTCGAAACGGACAGTGTTCAGGCAAATTATTTATTTTCGAAATCGCCGTCGTTGTATAATTCATAACGGCTTCGTCTGTCTGGCGCCCAAGGTAAATATGAAAATGCTTTTTACCAGGGTTACTTGTCTGGAAAATATTGTCTATCGTTACTCTTCTAGAATACTGACTGCCGACCAGGTATGGTACTGAATTCAATCGTCCTGTTTGCTATACTTAGATATGGTGGCTCTGTGTAAAGTCAGAAATATCCAATTCTGATGGATCGCTAAGTTTTACCAGTAAGATGTTCGTTCAAATCTATAGGAGCTTGGTTTTTAGCCTAGAGCTAGTGTTCTTTTTTTCTATGCGATTACCGTAATATCTGCAAAGCTCAGATAAATCCTGGTTTGGATACTGTCCTTATCCTTGGAGAAATCAGGGTATATAACTGTGTCTTACACAGGGTGTCAGGAATGTCAAAAATATCTTCGTAACAGCAGCACAACATTCCTTGTCAACGATCAAAATTAATTCATTTGATGTGTTTTGTTCATTTTCAAGGAAAAGCCAGGTCATAAAGATGGTCGAATAGCCCTTTCGGGACGTCGACGGAGCGAGAACACTTGGCAGGTACTCGTCGTCGAGCGAAAAGGCGGTAAGCATGGTTTGACCCGTCGGTGCTCTGTAATTAATAAACTTGCTGATAATTTTATTATTTCGGGCATTTTAACGATCTATGACAATTATCTTCATAATCTTTCGACATTTAATAAAGTTTTTGGGGCAAACGAAATAACGTACGAAGTGTTACCAAGAGACAAGAAAGCTGTATAATTTGCTAACTAATTTAAAATAAGATACATTTTTCAAATAACCGTTCTTTGTTATTATCATTCGTGAGCACTTAGTCGGTGCTAACTTTAGGTCTTATTGCAGTGATTAGTATTGCTAAATTCAACATAATCGACACAAGGATATTTGAGGTATAAATACAAGGCCACCTTTCTTTTAAACTTTGACACTCTGTATCTTGAATACCTTATTTAATTCAGTCTTATTTTATGTGGTTTGAGGTTTTCCTTTAGTTTTTGGAAAAATTATTTTTTTTCATGGGAAATTACGTCCACGTACTCCTTCTTAGTTGGTGATCATGTCGACGTAGCGCTCTGAGTTCACGTTAACATCACGACCATTACCGTCTTCGAAGAAGTAAGGGCCAATGATGCAAGTTTGCGATATAGCGCACCAAACCGTTACTTTTCGGCTGTGCAGCGGTCTTTCGTGTAACTGTTGCGGATTTTCATTAGCCCAATAACGACAATTCTGCTGGTTAACCATGCTGTTTAGGTGAAAGTGGGCTTCGTCACTCATAAACAAAATGAGGTTCTCATTTTGATCGATCAGTGCTTCCATCTCACGTGCGAAGTTTATTCGTTGTGCATAATCTCCGGGCTGTAACTGTTGCACAATGGCCAATTTGTAGGGGTGAAAGCGGAGATCCATATGCAAAATTCGCCTTACCGAACGCTCACTAAGGCGAAGTGCAGCAGCATGTTTTCGGGCAGATCGAGTCGGACTGCGAAGAAAGACCTGTCGAACGCGTTCAACATTTTCAGGAGTTCGAACTGTTCGCGGCGCTCCTCTTGGTCTTCTGTTGATCAGTTCACCACGTCTGCGAAGTGATTCAACCCAACGAAGGATGGTGTTTCGAAGGTCTATTACAATGAATGTTGAAGTGGCGACGAAACTCACGCTGTACGACGATGACTGACTCATTATTTCGGACGAAACAATCATAGGCGAAAACGCGGTGCTCCACCGTCCAAGGCTCCATAAAGACAACTGGTAAAATAATGCTAGGATCTCGCAAGTCAAACGGCACCCTCCCCACCTCTCTCGTAGACGGAGGCGGGGAGTACTACCCATCCCAAAAACGTCCGTCCTCTCTGCCGCGCCCTGTAGTTCTGTCGCGTAGAAACGGAATGTACCTAATAGGTGTCAACTAACTCTTTCGTAGTATAAATATTTGCGTGAGACAATATGACGCCAATTAATTCATTTAAAGTGCATCTCTGAATTATCATTTTTAGAGCATGATTCTTCTGAGCAATTATCACATAGGCTTGCTTGGGTAAATCGCGTAATTGATGTAAAGCAAAATGAAATCAAAAGACTCGCAATTAAATTTGATTATACATTCCTCGTTAGTGATACAAAGATATGCATTTAATTTTCTATTTTTTAGATCATTAGCTTTTGAAACAACAAGTTAGAGTGCCGTTGAGCTGAGGAATGCAGACTATCCAATATCGGCGTTGGCAGTAGAGGAACTTCAGAGAGTAGCAGGAATTAGAAAAATGACCTATGGCTCTCTTCGCAGTTTTTGGCGGTTACATCACAATGCCATACAAAATAATTGAACAAATTGACTAATGTCAAAGAATACAGTGTTATCAGCAGACGAGACACTATCGAAAAACACAGATTCTGCCGCGGTGGCTGACATGATACCTCTGGTGCTTGAAGTGCTACCTGCTACTTGCATGCGATCACCCGTTCATTACCTGCGGTGATAGTCCAGGAATTATCTTCGCTCCGGAAAATATTCCTATTAGGCTTTTTGCACAACCTTAAAGAAAAAGAAAAACAATTTTGACCCAATTTTAGGACTGGCAACATGCTGATCCGTTAAAAGCGATATTTTTAGAATGAGGTTATGCGAAAAAACAAGCAAAGTATGCTTCTAAGCAGATGCAAAGACACTTCCTGTACTATAACTGTCCAGGTAGTCGATGGCGGACATCCTATCCGAAGTGGGTCGCGTAGCTGTCTGATTTGTACAGGGCGATACACTATATCAACTTGGTGCTGCGTGCCTCGATGTGGTGTTACGATTTGGACAACTATTGTTATTCCAGCATATTCAAACTGGAGCCTAGTTTGAGGTCTGATGACTATATTACTGGTTTGACCTGTATATTTGTTTTGAATAGTTTCTGATGGTACACCTTTTGCAGTCACACTCATACCATATCCCTTGTAGTTTATATAAGAAATTAAAAAAATATTTGCAATTTACTTAAGTCAACGCCCTTTTACATCCATTTTCAAACGTGTGACCATACAGTATATTCCAAGTTTTATAAAATCGGCAAAGTGGTTGCTGAGGTTACGTAATGACAATGAAGTCAGTACAACAGGTGAGTAATCGCCAATTATTGACGAAGAGGCTAAAGACTATGTTTCAACTCGCAATTCTTTAAGCAAACGATATTTGTCAACCATTGTCCGTGCCATAAAAACAAAAATAACATGAATCACCCTGTATAAATAAAATCACTCCATCCCATTACAAACAATTTCTTGGCATAGTATGACAGCACTGCCTTGGATAAAGCAATAAAGTTGGGGACCTCTTCAAGTGAGCCATCATAAAAAAAAGGATCAGAGTTCTTAGAAAAACGTCGCTATCGTCAGAAGTCAGGCTTTTCTGTGAGTGCTCCTTCTACATGTAACTTTGTATTCTTTGCTAATGGTCCCACGCGCGTAGTTTAATTTCCCTAAGAGGAGTTGCATTCTGCGTAAGCCGATCCGTAGCGCAATTGCTACTTGCTCATGAGCACAGAAACATAAAGTGGTGAACATTTGCTTTACAACATGGAAAATTTTACCCAAATTCAAATCTCGATATTTTCGGAACGAAAAGAACTATCGAGTTGCTGTATTCGGGAGGTTGTTGGCCAGCTCTTTGAGAACACGGTTCGACCGGCATATTTCTTTTCTTTATCCGCTTATACAGGGTGAGCAAAAGAAGTCAGTTTTTTTAGCAAAGTTTGGGGCTGTCAGATTCTCAATTTTTGATCTTGGACATTTTTCTTTGCATATTGATCTTTGGACTATCCTTAGAAAAGTAATATCTCAAATTTTTCGAAACTTGGCTATAACTCAATTAATCGAATTTTTAATTTTCCGCAATAAATGCCGGCTCGACCTCATATATATTTTTTTTTTGGATTACCCTCTTCATGCAAATATGACGTTTCTCCTGTTTCATCCTAACTACCTACACCTCAAAGTGCAATTGCTAAGTAACAATAATATTGACTGTAAACTTGACAGCATAATTTTATATTCTTAAAGATGCCTGGTTTTTTCAAAAAGAACGAGATAATTGTCTAAGATTATTGACAGAAGGTCATTTAGTGAATGATCGTACTTATTGTAAGAAGATCTTTAAATTCTAAATTGATAAGGTATGTTAATGTTATAAAAAATTTACCAGGTACTTTTTTGGTTAAGTATCAGTTCTTCCAGAGCAAGGCGTCGCGCCAAGTGCACCCGACTCTGGAACAACCATAGAGTCGCCAGGTACCAATGGGCACAGGAGCTGGAAAATTGGCATCAGCAATGGCAAAAATGCACGCTCCGATAAAACACTCTTCAACCTGCACCACTCTGATGGTAGGGACCTTTTTTGGAGGCAAGCTATGATGAAGAAAATTTGGCTCCACAAGAGGCCTTTGGTGGAAGTGGCATTACTGTTTGGGCTGGAGTTATGCACAAATGGTAAAACCTAACTCTTCAATTCAAACAGGACAGTCAATGCTGCAGTTTTAAACAATATTGTTTTACCGCTTGTACAAGATTTTGGGGAGGTTTTGCCTTCATCGATGATAACGTCAGGCCGCACAAAGCTCGTACGATTATAATCCCTTTGGCAGAAAATAATGTTACATTATTGCCTCTGCCATCAAAGCCTCCAGACCTAAACATAATTGAGCATATGTGGTCTCGACTAAAAATTTTAGTGCAGTCAACACAAAATGCCAGGCTCTGATCGATGTGCGTGGTGGCTCTACAAGGTACTAACAATATTGTTTAAAATAACTGTTGCGGTTTTGAAAGAAGTTCGCTTTTGTCATAAATAAATAATTTAGGTCTGGTCTTAAAATTTTTCTTTTCTAGAATGTTACATATTGTTAATGTTAATCAATAAGGTGCTGTTGTTTAAAAATTTAACAGAGTCTATTACCTATTGGAAAACATCACCAAAGAAGACGCGTACGACAATGCTCAATGAGAAAGATAAAAAGTTCCAGATAAAAGATTAATAACCAGTGTTGGCCAGCATCCGTACGTTGAAAAAAAAATTCAGATATTAGCACTTTTTATCAAGCCAAAAAATGCTTTTGGTGTTACGTCACTATATTAAGAGTAGTAACTGCACAGTAAAATTTATAAATTCGGTTTAAATTACATAGTGTCAAAGTAGCGAATTCTTACTACATGCCACTGGACACAGTAACAATATTTTCTTGGGAGCAAGAAATTCCACTTTATGCAACAGTATGAGAAAAACCATTCTCAAGACATCCCTTTTTAGGGATAAACGAAACACTTTTTTAAAATTCGATAATTTGAGTTATAGCCAACTTGCAAAAAATTTGAGAAAACGGTTTTTTTAGGATTGTTCAAAGATCAAAAATATGCATAGAAAAATTTACAGGATCAAAAATTGAGGATCTGACATAGCCCCAAACTTTGCTATAGAACCTGACTTCCTTTGTTCACTCTGTATAAGTGGATAAAGAAGAAAAATATATCGATGAAACCCTGTACGTGTTTTCAAACAGTTGGTCAAGAATCTCCCAAATACCGTAACTCCAAATCTCTTTCCGTTCCGAAAATATCGAGATTTAAATTTGGGTAAATTTTTCCATGTTGCAAGGCAACTGTCCACCAGTTTAGATGATACAGTACTTTTGTTTTCACTTACCAGTGGCGTATGGGAGGAGGCAGGAGGCCATGGCCTCTGTGTAGCCAATGACTGAGGGATTCTGGAAAATCTCACTCATCAGTCCAGAAAAGTCGGCAGGCAATACTGTCTTTTTTTACCTAAGGGCAGCTGTGATGGCGTTCCTCTGTCCAAAAAAAGTTTATATTGCCAAACTTGCAAAATTAGTTTCACCAGACTAAATTATCTTGGTGGTGGTTTGTCAAGGAATATAGTCTGGTAACATTAACTTCTAAAGTTTATTTGGCAAACATCTTGAACTGAAGAAGTCAATGCCATGTATAGTTTAAGGGATATAATCTGGTGAGATTAACCTTAAAAGTTTATTTGGCAAACTCGCTGAAAGGAATTGCTCGATATCCCCGTGCAGATTAAAGGATATGGTCTGGTGAAATTGTTCTCGCGGGATTACTCGAAACATCGGTACGGGCATTACGTATCTTGAAAAATGACATTTCGTAGGTTTTTTGGTGACATAACGTTGGTTTTTCTACATCATGTTAACATAGCAGAGGTTGTTGTACACTTGTTGTGAACTCGTTTTGCAGCTGTACGTCTTGCTTAAACGTCAGCGAACAGCGATCATAGCGAGCAAACGTGGAATCAACTATTTGCACACTAAAAATCTTCTGCAAGATGACATTTTGTTGGCTTCTTTTGGCGTTTTTTAGTTTTTTTTACATAATACCCGAGCATCCTATAAAGTCGGGATCAGTAACGGATAAAATATAGTGAAATTAAGGTTGTCCATCTCGGATGAGATTGGGCGCACTGAAAGGGGCGGCCACGGCTGCGGGTGCCATTGTGCTATTTGGTTCGATGGTCTGGAGAGAACTGCTGAATATAGTCTAGTGAAACTCGGTATGTTTATTTGGTAAACATCTCGAACGGAAGTAGGAATAACGGATGGTTTGAAGGATATAGCCTAGTAAAATTAATTTCGAAAGTTCTTTCATGAAGAAAAACGTTGAAACTAGGGTTACCCAGCGACAGCCTGTATCTGTATCCTCGGCATAGGGGTCAGGCTGTACCGATTCCGTCAAACAGTGCATGGTACTGACCAACTTTTTGAGCAAACTTATATACGTAGTAGTTTATCCAGAGAATATATTCTGTTTACATTATTTCGCTTATTTTTAAGAACTGTACCTTCTAGGAATCCCAAACAAGAATGAATCAGTGCTCTATGCTGTTCGCTGGGTCCCACAGGCAGAAACCAAGTGCATTCAGCCTTATGAAGCTAACTTATTAAAAAGTAGTTTTAAGAAATAAAACCATTTAATGAACTTAATGTACAATAAAATCAGTCAGGTCAGTCAGCACAATATATACAATATAGATAGGTTTATTCAAATTTACAGTGATGGCTTTATGTTACAGAAGTGGCATGAGTCCTTAGTCTTTCTTGCAATGGTAACACGAACAAGTGACAGCCGATTTAAAGATCAGGGTCCTAACTCCGTCAACGCAAAGTACCTGCAAACATCAAAAGCACAGAATCAGACATAAAAAAAGATGCTGATCGTAAATAAAATTGTTATTCACTAAAGCTAGTTACCAGAGTTAACCAGTTATCGTGACTGTTGACTTCCAAGTAATTGAACTTTGCCTCATTTTAGCATGTAAACTTTGCCCATTATACCGTAACATACTAGAATCGTATCCGACCCGACAGTATTCTTTGTATTGTAACGAATTTTTATTGGTTCTCATTAGCGTCGACTGCTCTTCCCTGGCTCACTCCCAACTAAACTGTATTCACCCCGCTTCTGACTTCTAAGTACGCGACGCCCACTTCTCGGACTGTTCTAGAATTCTGGAGTTACGAGGTTAGTTCCAGATGTTCCAGATCCGGTAAACACCGATAGATGACGCCAGGCAGCGACATAGGGGCGATTCCTGCTTCCCAACGCGGTTATTATTGCCGCCAACATTCAGCGTTACAGCTGTTAAAAATGAAGCAATATCCACTATACCGTAAGGTGTTATGAACCTGTTTTTGTTGTGAGATTTTTAGTTACGGAAGATGAAGGAATCCGTCGAAAATCACGGATTCACGTAGAAGTGAAAAACGAAATGGAATGGAAAAGTTTCAATGCCAACAATTGTATCTACTGAAACGGAGCGTTTACCGTACCTGGCATCCATAATATCCTAACATGTTCATAGTAGCTATGACACGGTATAGTGTGTTACGTAACATAGCTGAAATCTGTGATAATATCCATTTTGGAGTCTGACTTAAAACCTGTGAGAATGAGAATATCATCACATGTCAATTCAAATATCACAAATATTCCTGTATCATAATAATAATAAAAAGTGTTAGACATCAAAGCAATTAGGCAATTAGGCTTTTCGTTTCTTTCTTTTGCAGATTTGCTTAGAGAGTATCTAGCTAAATATAATGAGGTGATGGAAGGTATTTTTACCCGTTGAGGGTCTCTAACCCTAGGGATCATTTCTGTATGTGACTCTCGGGTATCTAAATGAAAATCATTTGCTCTGTTACATTTTCCGCCTTTTACTAACGCTCAGTTTCCATCTGAAGTTGTAGATACATTTGAATATCAAAGCAGGTACCTTTTTTTCGACTGGTTCAGCTTCCATGATGTTGCAGCATTCTCCAACGGACGTCACTGGCTGGCTAGGGGTAATGAGAGGACTGGAGGGAACTGCCCAACTTTCGCAGTATCCGCGGCAGGCATTTGTTGTCATGTGGAACTCTACGCAATTCGGGATGCTGATTTTCCGTGTGTGACCTGTAACAACCGAGAAAGAACTAAATATCTGCAGAATGTTTTTATAACATAGCGCAAAAAATCAAAGGGTGATTATTTGGACTATCTTTCGACTGGCTTGTCGTTTGACGATTTCCAAAATGTCGCTTTGTTTTGGAGAAATAGTTTTTTTTCTATAGGGTTTGATCAAAATTACAGTAGTTCAATCCGATAATCCAATGAAATTTGATAGTTAACTCATTTATTTCACTAGGCATGGACTAGCCTTAAGACAATATTTCTAATGAAGATTTATTTTGGAAGTGCCGGATCCTTTGTCTGAAAAATATAACCTTGCCTGATTTCGATAAAAAAGTTACCTTGTCTCAATATTGCTAATTTTCAATTCAACCACTCCAGAAAGGTATAAAAACACCCAGGGCTTTAGAAGAAACGTTTCAAACAGTAAATAGCCTTTCACACAGAATTGAACGACTGTAACCGACTCCAAGGTTAATATAGAGTTACTGATCAAGATTTATGCATCGAAATGTGCCATCTGTAAGGGAAGTGACCTTCAGACATAAGACGTCAGACGGGTACTCTCCTCGACGGGGCAGAAACCTTGATTCATGACACAAGTCGATTAGTTTTTATCATCTTGTTTGTTGGATTCCCCTTAACAAGAGGGATTACCGGAAGGGCTATTATGTAAAAAACCTAAAAAGCGTCAAAGGAAACCGACGAAATGTCATCTTGTCTATAATTAATATAAATATCTTATTACCAAATATTAGTATGGTCGCTCCAATATTATTTTAGTTTTTTTTGGATCATTCGGGACAAAAAAGTCTAGTAACCTTTCTCTAAAGTTTAACGTTTTTAACTTACACGCGATTTAAACTCTGAAAAACCTTGAAATTGGCCAATTTCGAGGTTTATGCGTGAAAGATTTGGACGTTAATTGAGACACTTGGTAAACTTAAAACTTATAATTTTTAACCGAATTTCCAAGCATTGACTATTGAAGATGTCCGTTTTTAGGGGTTCACAGGTCTGAAATTGCTTACAACTCAAAAATTGGCTAAATAATAAAGAAAAACTAAAAATACCCATAATTTATTCGGATGTTTTTGATCTAACAAATTTTCACCGGATTGTCGCCTTACAGCCACTTAATCCATGTTAAAGTGCATCCACTAAATATGATTCGAGTTCGGAAAATTTTCCCACAAATGCCAGGTTTTCGTTCAATTTTCGGAGTCATCCAACTCTAGCAAAGCTTCTTACGGTTCTTTCGTCTCTTCGAGATGTCATCAGACTCCCTTACACCTTCCTAGGAAATTGGACGTCCGCTCTTATTTGACCCGTCCCTGGACGAATCGAAAATCTGCATCTATATTTCCAACTGAACCAGACAACAAAAGAATTCACAAATAAAAACGTTCACCTGCTGTTTTCAAATCTATGCCAGAAAGTTGTTCCTTGGCATTTCTAGATTCTCCATTAATGAAACAAAATGTCTCTCAGTCAGTCCTTCTTCTAACATATTATTCCTACTTTCAATCAAGAATTTCATACGCATTGTTAAACTGGGGCCACTCTGCCCATTCGTCAAAAGTTTTTGTATTACAGCGGTACATTGCTGGCCTCAAATACACGGAACCTTGCAAGGAAGCTTTTATAGAATTGAAAATCATGACAGTACCTTCTCTTTACATCTTCACACGTCTGATGTATATAAAGACTAACCTGAGCCGATATACTACCCACAGTGATGTCCACAGTAATAGAACCAGAAATATGGATAAAATCTTAGTACCTCATAGCCGTCTCGAAACCATCAGGAACGGCACAAACTATTATGGGATACTTTTTTATGACCTGTTGGCAGACCGTATAAAGAAACTGGATGCGAAAGTTTTTAAAAATAAAATTAATGCTTATCTGACTACTAAAGCATTTTACTCGATGAAGGAGTATTTGATTAATAATTTTTCAGACTTGTCGGATTGTTAGCAAATATAACAGTATTCCTACACCTGGGATCCTCTAGGCTCCTTGAACTTTCTACTAAGTCATCTGGTAAATCCTTATATCAACATTTCATATGTCTTACCATTTTAACGTATATATGTGTATATGTGTATATATGTGTGTGTGTGTAGAAGTAAACATACGTATTGTGGTTAAATGAATATGCGTGTATCTATGTACGTATATATGTCCTCCTGTTTTTACAACTTATTGGACTTGCTGTATCTGCTTTTGTTGAATCATAATGTCATAAGTTGATGTTTTCCTGTTAAATTTGAACATCGGTCTTTTGTCAGACTGCTTTTTGTACTATTTTTTTTTCTTTTGACATGTGTAAACACGCTGGTGTACTTAACACAAATAAAGAATTGAATTGAAAAAATTAAATTGAATTGAATGAGATGAGAAAACCTTTTATATACGATTGTTAAGCTTTTTACGCAGTTGTCGTTAACATGTTACGCCTACCTGAGATGATGGTGTTTGTATTATGCGTATATGATTGTTTTTTATTAATTATGATCTGTTTATTTCCAGTAAACCATATCAAGTAAAATTAATTAATTTTACTATGGATGAGATTGATTATACTTTAGGTATAATCTATTTTACCAATATTGGAAACAAAGTATAGGTATCTGGTTAATATACATTAGGTGTACAGTTTCTAAGGATTCTGTTCCGCATGTATTAATGACTGATACAGATATACTAAATTTTGAAAATACTTTTGCAAGTTTTAGGTCTACTGATAAATAGAAAGTGATTAAAATTTTAACTCGAAATTTCGCAAAATAGCTGAGATATCCCACTTTAATGTTAATAATGTATTCAAGCTCCTCTGTTCGCTACACATTCGTTAAGTCGTCGCTGCAGTGATTCGATTCGGTGATTGATGTATGTCTTCTTGGTGTGTATCCCAGGCCATCTAAATTTAGTTTCGTAGAGCCTCCAATGTATGTGGAGGTTGCGGTGAATCTTGCAACCCACTTCCTGTCGTGTCACATACATGTTCAATCGGGGAAAGGTCTGGAGATCGAAGAGCCCTCTGAAGCAGATTTACTTAGGACGCTTCTAAAAAGGTCGTCCATTGTACCTGATGAAAAAGTGGATCTTGCAATGTTCCAAAAAGGGAAGCAGATGTGGTTGTAAAACTTCGTGGATATAGCGCTGGGCAGTCATGCCACCTCGAATGAACACCAATCGTGACCTGCTGCCGTAAGCAATGGCACCTCATACAATAACACCCACAGAGCGATGAATATGATGTTCGATGGAATATTGAACGTTCCTTCTTTCACCACGGCTCCTCCTTACTCTTGCATGGCCGTTATGTGTGCCCAAACAGAATCTGGACTCATCGCTGAAAACGACTGAGTTCCATTCCATATTCCATTCAAGTCGTTGCCGACTATGTACAAGATGGGGACGGTATGAAAAAGGTACAAAAGGCTTTATTCGGCAATAAACTGTCCTCATAGTTGTTGCCCTTCCGACAGCATCAAACCACTGGTTCTCGACTGCCCTTGTTGTGGAAAATCGATCTTTAAGTGCTAGTTGCTCTATAGTCTGTCTTTGACGTCCAGTACCTCTAACTCGTCGATTTCGGCCTTCTTGGAGTTACGCTCGACAATATCTCATTACAGTATCTTCATTTCGATTCACCCGATTAGCCATATCTCTAAAAGAAAATCCGGTTTCAGGTAACCCAATTACTCGACCCCTCTGAAACTCGGAAAATGGAGTAAAATTGCGCGTCTGCGAACTCTAGGCATGATAATTCAATGAAACAAAGTCAGGAAAATCACTGAATGTTAAGTAAACATGTTCCTATTGTTCGGATGCTGATATGACAAAAAAGCTTTTACAAAAAAAGTACGGCTTGGCATGCCTTCAACATTTTATCGGCAAAACTATACTTCCATGATAGCAAATAAGTTTTTATGAAAATTCAATACATCATTCTGGGTGTTGCATTGTATATGTCACTTAGTATTTATAAACGCAAAGATCAAAAATATGGTATTTCCTTTTAAAAGTATAGATATAATGAAATATTTCCAAAACTGTCTCATTAGCTTATACTGTGATCAAAGAATAAGGTGAAATTGTTTATAAAATGTAAATTCTTCACTTATCCTTCCAAATCAATTTCATTCCCTTCATCCCCGTCCGATAAAACGTACTTTTGCCAACGCTTTTTCCAGTCGGAATAGTCTCTTTCCGGTATAGCCTTCAAGACCTTCTTCGATTTGGTTTTTATCTCCTCAGTCGTGTCAAAACGCCATCCCCGCATTGGCCTTTTGATTTTGATGAATAGCCAGAAGTCGCACGGAACCAAATTAGGCGAATTCGGCGGTTGCAGAACGATATGAAAGAACCAATGCAGTATGACATGGTGCGTTATCGTGATGAAGGAACCAAAAGTTGTTCGCGCATAATTCCGGCCGTTTCAAACGAATAGCTTCACGCAAACGACGCATGATGCTCAAGAAATCTTCTTTGTTGACGGTTTGGCCCGGCGGAAGGAATTCATAGTGCACCACACCACGATAATGAATGAAAACTGTCAGCATGTCATTGACTTCCGATCGACTTTGCCGTGGTCTTTTCGGTCTTGCTTCACCATTTGCACGATATTCGCTGGGTTGGTCGGTAGTTTCAGGGTCGCATACGTAAATCCAAGTCTCGTCTCCAGTAATGTTTCACACACATCAACGCGATGCTGTTTTTCCAAAAAATTGAACGATTTTGGCACCACTTATAAACTTTTTTTGTGCCATAGTTTGATCACTAAAGGCCTTCTGCAACATTTTCAACGTGTCCGCACAAGAATATTCGTTCCGCAAACAAAATTTTGATTTTTTACGAAAACACGTGTAACTCGGAGATAATTAAACCTCTTGACAAACAGACGCTTGTCAAATTTTACAGACAGTCCTACCAACCTAAGAAAAAAGAATATGTCTTCCTAATGCCCGGGAGTGTTAAATGACAACTTCACCTTACTTCTTGATCAAAGTTATAAGTTACCGCAATTCAATAATTCATAAAATATCTCTCAAAGTAGTACAATATCGAGGTATTTTGAGTATAAAACTATCTAGAAGCTGAATTTTATAAGATTCCAATAAGAAACCAACCAAATAAGATTCATTAAATCATCTTATCTTGAGTCCATAATTTATTAACAATAAATGGCAGTGCCGCTTCTATTCTTCTTCCTTTTATTGTAGAAACTACTGAAATCCATGCAAAACTGACCCTGCAATTTTGTTCATATCTGATAAGGTTATCATGCTGCACGATAATGCATTTCAATCGATTAACTACAACAACAGTTTGAGAATCTGCTATTAAAAAACTTAGAAAGCATCACCAGAATAAAGTTACAAGCTAGGTTGTTGTATTAAACATATGCTTTAATTTTGATAAAGATATTGGCAATGTTTGGTGACGTTACATTACATAGATGAACTCTTATTAAAAAATGTAGATGATGATTTCCAAACAACCGACCTTATACGACAGAAAAGTAGACACACATACGTGCCTGCGCTTTCTGTTTTATTAGAGCGACATCTGATTTTTATGGTCAGATAGAGTAAGCTGCGATCCGATTTTTTTAATCCCATTCCAACCGTGATGATCCATAGTAAATAATGAAAAATGTTTTTTCAGCGTAACTTGAAAAACATCAGATTTGTTGTACAACTGGATCAGTGAAATATTATTGAGTATGCACAAAATCATGAGGAACTCTAGAACATAAAACAACTTGAAATGTTTTTATTCTCCTATGTATTGCTGCTGTCTCTCCAACATTCCAAAGAATGTGTCAGATTACCTATGCCCCAAAAAAGCTAGTTATGCAGTTGCTGCAGCCCATGTATAGCGGTCCAACAGTACAGTGCTTTTATGGCGAATAACAACAGCCGTGGACTAGCTATGACAACTCGCTATATCAACCAATATTGCATCAAATCTGACAGCCCAGTAAAAACTGCTGCAAAAATGACAATGTTATCCCATGGCTACTGGTATTTAGCATAAGAGCGCTAACCGCTTTACATTGGCTGAACGCTGCCATTGACTTTCAAATAAAATAGTTCCTTCGTCTTCTGGCATGAGAAGTGTGATGCTCTGCCTATTAATATTAGTAACATCTTAGGCCCCCAGTCAATCTCAAAATCGCTTGCCACATAAGGTGTCATCGTACAGAATAGGCGCAAAGCAATTTAAAGTTTATATCCACTGTACAATTATACACTGCACGCCTAAGATTTTCATTACCTGGAAAACTCGTTACCATTTGAACAAGAAATACTAATATAATAATTATGTCTTCGTTTGGCGGCATATTATGAAAAACTGGAAAAAAACCCTTATCATTTCATCTAAATGCTCTTTGTGTAGATAACAGCGAATAAATTTTTAATATTGTTCGCCCACAAAAGCGGTAAAAGGCAATCAGGGAGATAAATACTTAAACATTTAATTTCCTAGGATCCCTGGCAGATTTCAAAGGTTAAACTCCTTGTTTTACATCATAGCTTACATAATTCATATTTGAGCCTTCTTTAAGGATCTTGAGTTTTCTTTTTAATTACCTTGTAAGGGATTGGGTTGGGTGAGTAAACCATGGAGAACTAACTTTTTAGGGAAAGAATAAAACTCTTATCAAATTAAAAACGGGACCCCTTAGATTTATTTGTCTGTTGAGAATGACGGCTTAGGGGATATGTAGCTTGTGGTCGACTGAAGATGAGCCAAGTCGTTCCCTTTAGTGGTTCGATTCCATTGTTTTGATTCCACAGGGGTATTACGTGAAAAATCGACATGTCATTAAAAGCCTACATAATGTCATTAACAATCGGTATAACAACTTGTGTTGTTTTGCGCCTATTCGCTGTGAGCGACATCTATGAAGGAATAGCTCAACGACCATGCTGTCCAAGATATTGCAACCTGCGTTCGTCCGCATGCTTTATGGCTTGAGGTCAATAGAGCTTACGTGGGTTATCTATCTTTTGTCCTTTCTGAAGAGGTACAGTCGTAATTACACAAAACTCGTCAGTTCTCCAAGAACTGGAAGTAGCGTTACGAAAACCACCACCACGTTGAGTGTGTAGCAGGTCAATCAAATTAGATCGTTGATTCTTGTCATTGCAGTAAAAATTCTGCTTAATTAATTATGTGAAGAGAAACAAGTATCGTGTCAATATTCAATTCTCTTGACTAACCTACGAAATAAATTTTCTTTAAAACTGTTTCTATACTCAACACGTGTACAGAGCTAATTTTTCTGGATTAATGCTGTAACATTTGTGATCAGGAAGTGACGCTGTTAATGTTGTACCTTGGCTATTCAACCATACATACCAAAGGGTCTACCGCAGAGGCAAATCGACACTGTGTGAACATTTCGAAAAGTAGAATGCTTGGAGTGGAACATTTTTTGTAAGGTGCACCCCAATAAACTTTAGAAAATTTGTATGTAGCCAGTTTCTCATTTAATTTTCGTTCTTCAGCTCTCGCATTTTTTAAATTTTGCAAATTTGCATATGTAGGTATCCACAATGAATAAGAAAAATTTTGATGTGCAACTAATTTCCAGCTTTGCATAGTTCTCGAGTAAGTGTGTATTTGAGATCAGAAACCAATGGAATTATCATTAGCATACACAGCCGTCTTTCCTTCCAACTGTAGTATACAACTCATAGGTCACGACGTATAGGCGACACGCACAGCTACTACAAGTGAACAGGGTATGATACAATCGATATAAGTGCTTTTCAGAATGGATCTAACGACTGAAACTGTTCTGACACATATCACAGAGCTTTCACAGCTTTCCCCTCTTCATCAATTTTTAAAGTTACTCGTATTATCATTTTCTATATAAGCCTTATTTTAAGCCGAGCAAAGCAAACACAAAACATTGAACTCCATAAAATATTATTTGATGCAACGCTTGATCAAGAGCGGAGCTTACTTTGGTTATTATGGGAAAAAGGGCGACCACCACTCCTGTAATACTCAAAGTAATCATGTGCATTCAGCAGAAAATAAAGTATCGCTACAGTCGTTCTCCGTTTTGATGAACGTGACCAATGTCACTTTTGAAGTTCTGTAATACGGCTGATCACCGAATAGATTGCTTCAATCCGTTCGCGATTCTTTATAATTCTCATTCCTTTCGATTACAATTTCCGCCCAAACATAGCATCCATGGTAATGAGTGCTGTGAAGGAACAACACTGCAGTTAGTAGGAGTCGACTATCGATTCCGTTGATCTTGATACCTGAGTATGAACTTGGCGGTTTTGATACCATTATTTGAGGTTGATTTTTAACCAATTGTTTAAAAGGTACGCTTCTGTTGGGATTCGGATGTTGTTTTTGATTTCACGCCCCAGATCGGTGCAAAATCCAGATAGATGCATCTCATGGCTGGAGCTGGTTAATTGAATAATCAATTACCAGAAGAAGGCTTTTAGAGGGGTGCAGTGTTGATGCGACGAGGTGGGCAAAAAGGGTCAAAGTTGCCAGGCATCGTCTCCCCACTACTATTTCCACTTCTCTCTTCTGCTTCTGATGTTAAGGACTCCAAGCCGAGAGCAATCTAACATCTGTAGTGCCTGCGGGCTGCGGCTACGTGTTGTTGTTGGACGATCACGGAGATTGTAACAGGTTGAAACATTTTGTGCCATTAGGTTTCGGGGGTAACACTTAGTCCAATGTCGGAAGGGTAATTTACAATGGCCCTTTCCATTGTTTACGCTAGTAACTGTTTGCTGCCTGAACTGCATTCCAGTTTGCTTTCCTCTACATCACTAAATCTTTTTTCAAATATTCTTCAACTTTGTTTAACCCTATATTTAGTCTCTCGGTTTTATCTTCTGCGATATAGTTTACAGTAAAATGGCAACTTGACATGGATCCTAAAACTACTCATACTCCAGGCCACAATGAAGATGTTTCCCATTATTTAGGATGCACTCAAAATGTTGTATGAATAAACGGTGTTCTGCTCTGCATTTAGGATTTACGGTAAAAATGGATAAAAAACGGGTCCGATCTTCGACTTACAAAGACTGTACCTAGACGAACAAATACATATCACGTCTAGGTAAACACTTTCTCTCTGGGCCAATATAGAAGAAATATAATTGCCTATTACGGAAATATCATCGTTGTACTGCTCGCGAATCGCGAATCTCATGTTGACGTAAGGTATTTATGAATAGTCATAATAATTATTATTAGTGTGTATGTCTATTATAATGGAGAAACGACATAATTGATATAACAAAGAATGGGGATATATTTGATTATTGTTTCAATTTCGAGATACTTTGGAAATTATTATAGTGATCGTGTTGTGGCTGAATGGTTGATTTTTCTTGAACCCCCTTGTCTTTGCCGACATAGATATATTTAGGAGTGATTCAGGAACCGAAAATCCTAGTCAAATGTCCAAAAACAATACATAGTATAATAGTGTCACGTTTTAAAATAACCAGCTGTATTGAGGTGTGGTGAAATGGATTGTAGATTCGAAAGTATTTATAATTATTATGATGTAACTAAATAATAGGTAAGTTTCTCCGTAATTATTGATTTCACAAAGGTCATTAGAGTCAGCTTTATTTCGAGTTGTAGTATCTTTATCAGACCCTGCTAAGAAATATGTTAATTTTGGCTGCAGCCGACGGCAACTTTAGCAATTATACATTTTACTTAAATTATACCTTAAAAACATATGAAGCGACAGCAACGTTTCCAGATGGTCGGTAATGTCGGTAGGGTAGGCGATACACTTCTAGATCGCAACGCTGTCAAACATGTGGGAGCTATGGACTTATTCTATGAGTCTGTTTTCCTGTCTTGATCCATTTATTCTTTTAGTATACATCCTCCTAGCTAACTTCTTTCGGAGAGGAGCTAACTTGTGCCGTACATAATCCTTTATGATAGCACGACAGGGTTGAGAGGGAAGTGCAGTCATCCTTCTTGACGTCATGAATACTTGTATCTTTTTAATTTATGAAGTTTAATACGCAATATATCAAACTTGGTTGTATTTTGCTTCTATGGTAAATTTGTGATACCAGAAATGATGAATTAGGTGAAGCCGGCCCTCAACTTGTAAGACTAATAATGTAGATTGTGTAATTTGCTTTAGCGCAGTATATGTGGGCACTGTTGGCATAATAATTTTACCTGCTTCTATTCGGACAAAAGCATCTGAACATTTCTTTGAGCTCCGATATTCTTATCTGCGAATAAGTTAATATTGTTGCGATAATTTTGCAGAGCTGATTATTGTAGGGGTCAAGTAAAAATCGACGTTCGTCATGCATCAGTTTAGTACCGAAATATCTACAGGCTGATACAAAAACAATCACACTATCCCCAGGGCAGAAACTAAGTGCAAAAAATAGCATGAAAAGTTCAAATGGTCATGGCCTTTACCGCGATACGGGGGCTTAAAGTCATGAACAAATTATATTTCCTGATTGGATATTGTGTAGCCATCCTATGACACAAAAGCTTAGAGGTGAAACCTTACGGGCCGCTGTTCCAATCTCCAAATAATATTTGCCTTCCTGGAAAGACTCTGAAATCTTACTTGTGATGTGATTACACATTATATGTGTATGGTTTCACACACTTCAACTACCAAATCCAAACTTTTAGAGTGAACGTGTAGACTGACATTCACTCTGTACTTGAATCCTTTGAGGACTGCCACAAACATGTACTCGTTGCGTTACAAAGCCCTTTTATTAAATGCACACCCCTTGTGGGCGGAAGAGCAATTATATGGAGAAACTAATAGAAAGACAACATATATGCGCATATGTATGTGCCACCTACAAAAAGGAAATTTGTAATTTCCGCGGGAGTACATACATGTTAATTTTACCTCGGGGGTTTAAGTTATTCATCATAAAAAACATGTTTTTTCACAAACGTTGGTGTATATGTCTGTCTGTTTTGTCTATCAGACGGTTTATTATGAATGTTATAGCATTGAAGATACACAAATGTTCTTAAAACTTTATTTGGGCAACTCCGCCGAGTCCCGTTACTTGATTACAAACTTAGTTACAAACAGTAAAATGACATGACGGAGTCAAAACCGGGTTATAAACATTGACTATGCGTACATTACGATGTGGCGCCGGGTTATGAACAATAGAACAGATTTTTTGGACCGTTTTTATACTTTTGGTTATGCTTACAAAGCATCCAGGCTCAGGCACACGTGGCTTTCTGCTGAAGATGAATTGTAGGCATGCAATGAACAATCCGTAAACAGTAAATTGTTATCAGTGCTGAGTAAGTATGATTGCTATCACAATTACTTTACGGAGCTTACAATTTTTGTTAAGCTCGTTTTATAACTGCCTAAGACTACTGGAATCGGGAAAAACCTCCTTAGACAAAATTGTTCCACAATCGCGACAACCTAGGAACAAGGAAAGGAAGGTACCGACCAGTTCCGGATATACGGAGTTCGACAGTTATGGAGAGGAAGCGGAAGCCTGGCGAGTTAGCCCAATAGCCGCAACGCGCGACGGCATCATGGAGGAGAGTTCTTAGGAGCAAAATCCGTTGACATCGCGGTAGAAGAGATCTAGATCGCTGACAGCTCGTCGGCCCGGAAGGAACCCGGAATTGTCTATTAGAGAGCTCTCCATCGAGTACAGACAGTGTGGACGAGTCGGGAGCACACCAATCATTCGTTCAAAAATATTGAGATAGCAGTCTGTCTATTATGTGATACGCCTGTGTTTTATTATAACTTATCGGGCATTCTTCAATACTGTTTTATTTTATTGTTGTAACCAGCACTCGAGAGCAATTCCATAGGGACACCTACTTACTAGTTTATTTCTTGTATCAACAGCTGAATGTTTACACTTTATACTTAGTCTATCCAAAACGGGCGCTTTATAAAAAATTAAAATGTAACCAGACTGACTTTTATTTGTTTTATGTCATAAGTATTTTGACTGGACTAGAACTAACTGCACTCCGTAAAATTGAACTTTTGTGACGATAAAGATCAGAAAGTAGATTCGCGAATTACGTATTAGCCTATCCGAGAATGTACTCTAGATATTACACACAAAATAAACTTACCAACTTTGTGACATCCAGGTGCATGCCATCCCGCTTGCGAGTTGTCGGAGTCAACTGAAAATGCACTCGAGAACGATACAGCAACAAACAAAAACCAAAAAGCCAGCATCCTGGAAGAAAAGAAAAGCCATTAACTTGCGAGCTTTATCCTTATATTGCTTTTCTATTAGATAAGACAAACAGTACTTGAAGACAAAAAGCAGATATATCACATGGTGCAGTTATGAGACAAACTAATTAATTTTTCAAAGAATCTATAGTGAAAAGGCAAAAACGATGACCCCGTTGAAGAAAGATGGCGTCAAGTGGGTTAACTCTGCACTTCATACGCAACGCGGTCATAACTTCATAAAGGGTTAGGTTCAGCGTAATTTCAGTCCTTTGAGAAAAAAGTATGTTAGGAATATGTATAAAGGAAGTTAAACGGACCAAGTCCCTGCCCTACCGGTAGTTACTGGGGCCGTTGTCCCTTTCTACAGCTGCGCGGCAGCGCCCACCGCGGCACCGCTGCAGCGAGTTATCGTTCATTTCATGTGCGCTACAGTACGGATAGATTACAGCCAGACCGGTACGTCGAGCAGTGAGCTTAGATAGTACGAATACCCTGATCGAGAACATTTTTCTATCATTCTAAGCTTTGAAGCCAACTGAACGGGGAAATATACGGTGACTAATAGGTTCATGGAATTACCAGGCTTGAGAGGGTAGGAAGAAACTAGATTTCATATACTGTCCCCCCAAATCCCAACCCCCAAACCCAACCTATACATTTTCCTGAAAATTATCAGGAACCTCTGTAACGTCAAAAAAAAACGAAGTTTGAGGAATTTTTATTCTTTCCACGTTCTTGCCCCTAGCACCACTGACACCGCCGACACCGGAAACTACAAAGCGACTTCGTCTTTGGCATTGCGTGAAAATTTCATCAAAATCCGACCGGTGTGATTACTAAGTTATAGGCGGTCCAAGGATTAGCGAACAGACAGATCAAAATACATACAGACTAGTGGAAATGAGTGACGTGATTTTCCGTGATGTACATGTCGTATAACATCCAAAAACCAAAAATTATCATTTTCGAAATTTTTCGCGATTACAATACGTACTTCCTCGTAGGAAGTACGTTTACTCATACATTAGATTTTTTTATAATCAGGCTCACGCTAAAAGTGGATCGACTTTGCTTAAAGGAAAATAATCAGTCACCAATTCTCATCAAGAGACTTGAAATTTTCGAAGAAAGGGTATCTTCAATTTGATTTTCAAAGTAGACTTTTAAAGCATCTCCGGAAAGGTTCCACATACAAGTCGTTTTAATTTAGTTTCTATAGCAATTGAAAAAATACCTAAGTAACCACTGATGACCATTATAGAATGGAAGCTGCCTCCTAAGGTTGAAACAACCTGTACTATATATTGTTTTTAAACAATACGTCATTATCTATAGAGCTGAGACTGTTGCATCGTGTACAAACAAAAAAATATTAGAGACTCGTTCCTTCACTAACGTTGAATGACTACGGTGTTAAGCTGGACGCTTAATCGTTGTATTTAACAAATATGATGTTACTCTTTGTAAATATTAGATCTTTATACTTATACTGGGTGTCCCAGAAATAAAACGCCAGAGTGACACTGGAGATAGGTTGGCTTCAGATCAATCAGATAAAATCAACATGGCCTTAGTAGAGGTTTTCAGTTTTCGAGATATTTCCACTTTTAAGGTTTTTCAAAAAAGCTTTGCTCCTTTCATGCCTGTTATGGCTATAAAGAACTTCTAACTATTTTTTTTTTGGGGCTTCCATTAATACTTGGTTGAGACAGCAACAAGAGTATTTATTTAATTGAAAACTAGCACGATATGCTAAAAAACAAATTATTGCATTTGGTTTCAATACGAAAACCTGTATTAAAGTCTTACTAGTTACTGTAAAAAATGTATTAGACTGAATCAGCAAATGATTAAAAAAATTAACTATTGAATGATCTTTCCAAAATAGTATAACATTAGTATGTTCTTTTTACTAAAAACTGAATAATTCCAGGTTTTGTCATTGAAGTCGTAATACTTGCGAAATGCTACAAATAAAAAATAATAAATGCAGCCGTCTTTTAAATCCAAATTACAACTTTGTAGTTGCTGTAATCGTGGTACGCAGGTACCACCTGAATGTTGTAGAAATCAATGGATATAAAAAAAATACAACAAATAAGGTTCTATTCATTATTTTCGGGCCTGCATACAAAAATTAATAAAAAAGAATAATGAATAGCTGTTTTAGACATTTGCTAAAATAAAAAGTGATTACAGTAACTACGAAGTTGTAATTTGGACACAAATATGTTTTATTTTTAGTATTTCGCAAGTACTACGACTTTAATGTCAAAACTTGGAATTATTCAGATTTGAGTAAAAAGAACCAATTCTTGAAATAGCATTGAATAGCTAATTTTTAAGGTAATTTGCTGATTAAGTCTGATACATCTTTTTTATGGTAATTGG